>JAQQSZ010008612.1:0-12996 GCA_028646595.1 Phalanger gymnotis
TACATTGAGCACTCTCTGTCCACAGGCACCACAAGCTCTGCCACACCAGCGCTCTACTTCCCCTAAGAACTGCCAAACAGGACTGCAACCCAGATCCAAGCAGGGCAAAGCAAATGAATCCTGCCTCAGTGCCAGCAAAGAGATCTCTGCACTCCTGCTCTGACCAGCTGCTTGATTCCCCCCAGTGTCTGTGGGCCTGGAGCGCTGGAAGCAGCAGTAGCAGCTACCTTTGATGCCTTGGGGTTAGAGTCAGACCACACCCTTCTCTCACCCAGGTCCAATAGTTTTCCTACTGACCTGCTAAGTTGTCTTTGGTGTTTTTAGGTTGAGAAGTTTGGAAACTGCCACAGCTCAGGGTCCTGAGGCCTGTTCTACCCAGTCTGCTCCAGCCTGGTCTCTTCTGGCCAGACACACTCTGGACCCTGCTCTACTCCAAACACGGTGGGATAGACCCTTACCAGTGACCATCCACGCAGTCATGGGCTGGAGAATTGTTTCATTCTGTCATTTTGTGGGTTCTGTAGCTCTAGAATTTGTTTAGAGTCATTTTCACAGGTGTTTGGTGGAATTTGGGGGAGAGCTCAAGCGAGTCCCTGTTTTCATGCCACCATCTTGGTTCTGCCCCAGTTAATGAACATTTTTTTTAAAAAAAATGATAATGGTATTTCGCTGTTTCCTTTGTAATCTTATTATTTTATTTTATGTGCTTATTTTTGTGAGGAGTCCATAGACTTCACTAGATGGCTAACAAGATTCATGACAACAACAACAAAAAAGTTTCAGAACCAGATGATCTCAAGGTCTCCTCTTGAGAGGAACATCTCTGCCTCACTTATCCTATGAATTTTCAATTTAAAAATTCTCTGCTTTGAATAGAATGTTTCATATTGCTGTCTACAACTCTATCTGCTTTCCAAGTGATTCATCACCAGGAGTTCATCGGTCAAAAAAAAAAAAGCAGGAAGAGATGCATAGAAACATATGAAAGCCATCTATTAATGTTGAATGGGTATTGTACTGTGATCAAAGATTTAGAAAAATCATAGATATTTGAAATATTAGATATTTCTTCAATTGTTTTTTGCTTTTACATAGTTTATCTTCCCAACTAAACTATAACCCCCTTGAGGGAATGGGAAATGTCAATAGGACATGCCTATAAATGAAGAAGTTGAAGAACTCACTACTTCTATGGTGTTATTTCAAGTAATATAAAGCTCTAACTCATACTATTCCTTGAAATGCTGCTCACATTAAGATCTTTGATCTTAAAATTTTCAGGTCTATTAAAATAGAAAGATCTATGGAAGGAATAATATTTGGAACTCATTTTTGTCAGTTGTACCTCATTGTGAATAGAAAACTACAGAATTTAGAGGTAAAGGTACATGGGAGGTGACATAATCCAACCCTTATTATTACTGATTAAGCAAAGGAAGGCCAGATCGATGATGTGTCTTGCCCAAGGATACAAAAATGATATAAAGAGTTCTACAATATGAAACTAGACTTTGGCTCCAAATCCAATACTCTTACCTATGGATAGGTTTTAATGATGGATTTAGCAGAGAAAACATGGAAACCTTCCTGGTCAGGGTATGACAAATGGGGAAGGAAGAGGACACTAAACTGAAAAGAATGACTAAAATTATGGCTGCAGTTAGTCTTATATTCTCTGTTTCTCTCCATGCTACAATGCTGATCATATAGCCGTTACTCAGTAAATATTTAATTAGCTGTATAACTGTATGGAAGATAATTTAATCTTTGATCATACAGAAAGCCCTTCAGTACCTTCTAGTATCTCAGGATCAAGCAGTATCATCACACATAGATGCTTGAGAGTGCTGGTTAATAGGGTGCAGGTTAATAGGATGCCAAGAAGCAAAGAGTTTATTGTCCAACTTATGTTTTTGTTGATTCTTGTTCCATATAAAATGTTTTATGCCTTTGTGTCATCTTTATGGTGGCACAAGCAATAGAAAAAGGATATCTTTTTCTTTCAAAAAACCCAATAAACTCCTGGTTCATGAAGAGCACTAAAATAAAGAAACAAGCATTATAATATGTGAACATAGTTCTCAGGGAGACCAACTGTGTCACAAGATTTTTTCTCCAGGAGCCATAGATAGTAATTATCTGTCTCCTATGTATATTCACATGGCAGAAGTCCCACATGCAGATGTAGAAACTAACATTGTGTTTAGTGTAACACATGATAATGTTCTGATGCCTGCATATACTGAATAAGCTCATTGTCTATTGAATGTGAAAAACAATGTGTGATTTAAAATACAGGCATCTGTACTAACATAAGAAGCTTCAAAAAAATACACTGTTAGCAATATAAGATTATCATCAGCATCATTATCACAGCATTTAAATAGTGCTTTCAGTTTTGAAAAACACTTTATATATGTTATCCCATTTGAGGCTCAGAATAACCATGGAAGGTAAATAATATTATAGGCCACGTTTTGTGCTTGAGGAGACTGGGGTTGAGAGATCTTAAGTGACTTTCTCACAGTCACATAGGAGCAAGTAAGTGTCTGAGGCTAAATTTGAACTCAGGTCATTCTTATTATTGATTCCACGCTGTACACGCTACACAGATGTTTCTGCATCTTTTTAAAAAAATAATCTTATAGGTTATTTAATTGAATTAAAATGATATCTGGCAAGTTATCTTTGTTCTATAATAGAATACACATTCCTAATAATACAATACTTCTGTCTTTTGAATAAAGTCTCTCTCTTTCTTGGATATGGCTAGAAATTTACTAACAATGGGGTTTCTTTGAAATAAATAAAAACAATTTTAATTCATAATTGGTTAAGCCTAGACTTGCTCATAGATGGAGAGGCCAATCTGATAGCTATTTTCAGTTGTCTTCAAAAAAGATAAGGAAATAAGTCAATAGTTGAATATTTCAATATGGCAATGAACAACAGCAAAACACTCTGCTTCAAGGAGCTTGCATGCTTTTGGGAAGGAATGGGTACACATTTAAGTAAATTAAAAAAAATAGAGATTAATTTAAGAGAGACAAGAGCTCTAGGGAGAATCCTTTAAAAAGAAAATGGATGAAATGATCAAAATCTAAGATTTGAAAGGTTAAAGTGACAGAAGTTAGACTGTAGGAACCCCCGTGAACCTCACCATGAATCTTCCTACTTAATTTGGCTTTTTCCTAGCCCTCTACTGTTCCCATCTCCAGGTAGACTTCAGCTATTTCCCACTCTGGAGTCTGACCTCACTCCAGTTACCCCACTCTGCCCTAAATCCCGCCTCTCATCACCTCATACTACTTAACCACCCTAGATCCTCCCACAATCTTTTTGTATATAAGCTCCATCTTGCTTCCATGTAGGCAATGAGATTCAATCTAGCTCAGCTCAGATTCATCTGGCCAGCTGGCATAAGCATCACAAATGCTTAGACTCCCTACGAGTCTACCCAATATGGCAAATCTTTAATAAACTTTGTCTTTTTCTTTGATTAAGAAGGCTTGAGTTGAATTCATTTGGCAGGACTTGGTGCATCTGGTATTTTGAAGTCTCAAGCACCCCTCAACCCCAAACCTCAACCTAAGGATATAATTGAGAATATAAGTACAGTTAGAGTTTGATTTTATTCAATCCAATAATCACCTACTCCAGACAGGAAGTCACTCTTTGCTCAGTGCTGAGAATGCAAAGGAAAAACAAAAAGAAGCTCCTATTTTAAGAAAGATTGAATTTTCCTGGGGAGCATCTCTCTCTGCCTTTCTGTCTCTGTCTCTCTCTGTCTCACACACACACACTATAGAAATGTAAGGAAAACCTGTGTTTGCTTACATTACTTATATCCAATGTGAAAGGGTTGCTTTACCATGGGCAGTCTTCTTCCTCTGCAACTATTATTTTTTTTTAAATCAGCTGTCTTAAGTGTAGCCTAGGCAGTAATTACAATATGTTGAATCTTTGACCTTTGTACTCTACTGAAGGAGCATAACCTGTTGCATGACTTTATATTTGAATTCTGTATTCATCTCCTTTTTATATTTTAAACAAAATGGTTGATTATTAAGATAAGGCAGTTAGATGACTCAGTGGATAGAGCACTGGACCTGGAATTAGGAAGACCTGAATTCAAATCCAGCCTCAGGTACTCATTAGTTTTGTGACCCTGAGTTAGCCACTTACTGTTTACCTCAGTTTCCTCATGTATAAAGTGGAGATAATAATACCACCTATCTCCCAGAGTTGTTGTGAATTTCAAATGATATAATAATTGTAAAGCACTTAGTACAATGCCTGGTACAAAGTAAGTGCTACATAGATGTTAGCTATTCCTATTAACATAAGGAGCATTTCAAATGTGTTATAATGAATATGCTGTTTATCTCACAGTTCTCAGTTAAGAACTTAAATGAAAACAAGATTTCAATACATGCAATAAATTGAGACATCAATAACAAATAATACTTTATCATTTAGTTCAGGTTAGTGTAGTGCCTTTTCAAAACCATCAGTCATCTTTTACTTTACCTGTAATATTCAAAAAAATAGATCAAATACCACTTTTGAATTTCTGGAGGCCTTTATCAGATTATATTGAGACTATTTATGATAATTAAAATAGAAAGTAAAGAAAGAAATTTTTCTTCCAATTGGTAAGAAAAGTGCCAGTCATTGCAATCCAACCCATTAAAACAAAGTAGCCTTTGCTTTTACTGTTGTCTCTTCCATATCAATGATTCAACCAAAAAAAAGTCACACTGATCCTGTATTTATATTGATAAAAGATTTGGAAACTGACATAGGCCTAATGGGTGTTTTTAAACCACCCACTGTCAACATTTCTATGCTAAGCCGTTCTTCACAGTTAAGCTTTAATGAAGGCAAACCTATTGATGTATGAGAGCAAGTTGGCTTACAATATCTATTTAAACAAGAAGAAGAATAGAGCCAGAATTTAGGCATAATGGAGTGACTTATTGACATTGTTTTGTGTTTGGCAAAAGGTTGCCCGCCTCTCAGGGGTCACAATGAAAAAGTTGATAGTTTAAGAAAGGTTTATTTTTAAATCTTGTCTATATTCTATTAAATTATGATTCTATAACACCACATGACTTTCCTAAAAATTCTACCTGAGTAGTTGTATTCAAAATAATTTAATTGTGATACTACACAATGTTGCACAACACTACTATCTTCTACAAGTATAAAAAAAAGTTCCCAATAATTCCTGGTGACATAATGGACTGGAATCCACATATATATGCCCATAGTAGTAGTATATATCTTCTGAGATTATCTTTTAATTTCACTCTCTATATTTTGCATGACTACATGTAACAGCAAGGATTGTAGTATAGATACGATGGCCTGTTAACATAAATTCTTTAATCTGCTTTACTAGGAAAGATAGCTTTGTAAGGGGTCAACGATTTTCTTTAATTACATTCACTAGTTCAGGAGAAACGTCGGCACCTTGAACATCAGAGAAAATACAAGCAGAGAAATTAGCATAAAGACCAACAGACAGGGCTCTTAACTGTCTGAATCAAAGTAATACTGATATACACTTTACATACACCACTGGATCGATAAAACCTTTACATCTGAGTAGTGAGGGAGTCTGAATATATGGCTACTCAGACCTTGACCAGGGAATCACAAGTTCCTTCTCATGAGCTAACCTCCAAAGCAAAATACCAACTCAGAGTATATATACACTTCTCAGAGCCAGAAGGCATCACAACCCTCCTGACTCAGTGCCTAATCAACTTATTACCAAAAGGTGTGAAAGCCTTCCTATAAGTAAGCCTCCCCTAAGCAAGCTTCCTTTAATGGGATCCTTGTGAGGCCTATTAATGGTCAGGGATGATCTTCATATCTCATTAACATTATATTACCTTGGATCTCACTGCTAGAAGACCTGATATGTAACATTTCATCCCTCCCTCCAGGGTTCTCCACTACCCTTAAGCAGTTTTAAAGGTGAATAGTTTATCTGCAAATTGCCCCAAGCCTGACTGATAAGGCTCCATACCCCAGTTACATTTAGTCACTAACAGATTAATTTTTACAAAGGAACGTTTGCTCCCAAGGTCCGTTAACAGATCTATAAACGTGTACTCCCTATTCCAACATGTGAAGCAAAATCCCCATCCCAACCTCCCATCTACTCAGTCTCTGAGGAGAGGGAAGAGATGAGGTTCATCATTAAGCTCACTTCCTTTATAGCCCAGTCTCAGTTTCAAGTCTAAACTCCACTCGGAGCTCAAGTTCCAGACACCCCAGGTTCTCAAGGTTTCTTTTCCAGGACATTTGACAGCAATGTCTTGCCTGGAGTTCTGTCTCCAAGGTCGCCACGACTTGACCTGGGTTCAGTGAAGATTACTACTTGCACATGAAACTGAGGACAAATAGAACAGAAACCAGAATACCCAAAACCATGAGTCTTAACAGGAGAGGCAGTGGGGAGTGGGGAACATATCCCCCTTCCTGGGTCAATTCACAGAGCTCATAATATGTTTGAAATGTGGATGATCTTCATCCTCTGAATGCAGTAGGAAAGAACACACAGAAGAGAGGATAGTGCTGGTCTAACACATTTTAAGACAATCTGGCTACACTGCCAAATTACAAGAGTCCACTCCTACCCAGTGGTAGAGAAATGCAAAGAGACAGAATGCCTCCATGACAAACTATTCAGGGGTGCTCCAGGCTCCCAATACAAATGTACAATTATATTAAAAGTTATTTCCTCTATTAGAATGTGAGCTCCTTGAGGATAAAAATCATATTTTTGCCTTTCTTCTCTGGTGTATTGCATAGTGTCTGGAACATACTGAGTGATTAATAAATGCTATTGACAGAGTCACAGTTCAGTAGGACATGTATCTATTCAGAAACTATTGATGAACACTTAAATGTTGACCCCTTAAATTACATCTTTGGTATTCTTCAAGTCAAGCGTCAGTAGTATCTTTTCATTATGGTGGTATATTTACTATGTCTGCATGGACTATGTGAGTTCAAATAAAATGTCAAGAACCATGGATATGTTTTGCGTACCCTTATATGTACATTTTTTAACCTTCTCCTAGTAGATACAAGTGTTTTAAGTAAATGAAAACAACTGTTCTTTATTCTTTTGGCATTATTTAGTCTTATTATGCCTTGGTGGAAGGGAATACAATGCAACATAGGAGGAGATTTCACAAGAAATAGGATCCCAATTTGAAGTTAGCGTAAAGTACAATGTAGGTATGCAGAGCCGGAGAAAGGATTTCTATAACACAAAACTACTCCATGATTTCATAAAATATATAAGAGATTACCAATATAATTTGGATTGCTAATAATGAAACAAAAACCTGAGGTCTCATCTATGAGTTAAATCATCCAATCTCATACATACATACATACATACATACATACATATATATGCACATATACACACATAGAGACATACACATATGTCTGTATGTATATACTTGTGTATGTGTGTATGAATATGTGTATACATGTGTATGCATATATATAATATGTTTACATCCATATGTATACATCATGCATATGTAAAATGTTTGTGTATATGTATGTATATATGTTCTTTCTAGCAATGTACCCTATTCTCCAGATAGTGGTAAAAGTAAGGAAGGCTTTTCAATCTCCAAGTCTTCATTTACTGCAGTGACAGGTGAAAAGATCACATAACTCTTTGTAGTAAGGACTGGTCCAGAATATTTTCTGTCTCTTTACAATAACAATGAGAAAATGTGCATAGAGAGTGATATATCAATTTCCCAATTTAAAAAAAAATTATTGATTCCTTGATGACATGTATGAGTCTCAGCATCACCTTGGCACAAAAAAAGAGAGTAGGATAAAATTACTTCATTTTACCTACTCTGGACTCCATGTTTACCAACATTGACCAGTGATTTAAACAGGAGACTTTTCACATTCTGATAGTAATGGTATAATTGCTGAACTCATACATGTGCAGGGATGATATGAGAGTCATTGCCAACAAATTAATGAAGATGGATGAGCTGGAAGTGGAAGTCAGAATACTTTGGTATTATTATAAATCTGTTCCTGAGGGTAGCACTGTGAAGAGTATCTCAATTGTAATCAGACTGATCTTCCATGTAGTAGGCTCTTTATAAATCTGTTTGGTGGTTTTCAGTCTTACCTATTATTTGTTGGTCACGTGAGAGACACTATCAAAATTAGAACATCTCAAAAATTATAAAGAACAGTGTACCCAGAGTGCATTGATGGACTCATGATTTTGTGTGTTATAAAGTAATTGGTTTTATCAATTAATTGCAATGATATGATTGAAGAAGTTATATTTATACCACCTGGTGAACAACATCTTATTCTCTGGGCCAGGAATACAAAGTTACTCAGACTTGGTCAATTTGCATTACCTCATTATCAGGATAAAGATTAATTGATTATGTTAGTATGTTTCTATTTTTAGTGCAGTAAAAGATTTTGTTTTATTTTTTAAAATATTTTATAATGAAGTTTAGCTGTCAATTTGAAATAAAAATGAACATTTAGTTTTCACAGAAATTTAATTCTTGGAAGGGACTTTAGTAGCCATCTAGTTTAAAACACATATGAAATATCTGATGAGTTGTCACTTAGACTCCACTTTTCCTGTAAGGAGGGAGAACCCACTAACTCTTGAGGCAGCCCATTCTGCTTTTGGACAAATCTAATTGTAATGATGTATACAGTAGATATTATTATTATTATTACTATTATTTGCATCTCCCTCACCCCACATGTGATTACCTCTTCCAAATGAAAGTCCTTCACTTAATATACCAATATTCCTTTTGTCTTTACTTCTTTAATTTGAACATGGGTGGTTTCTTAAACTGACATGTGTATGAGATGGAATTAAGGCCCTTTAGAATCCTTGTCCTCCAGATATTCTCAAGTTTAACAACGTTTTTCGCCCCTCAGGTTTTGATGCCCAAAATGAAAAATAGCAATCCAGGTTAGCTTTGATTGGGAAAGAGGACAGTATGCCCTCTCTATTCATGGAACCATACCATCCTTAATGAAGCTCAAGGTTACATTATTTTTTTAGCTGCTACACCAAATTGCTGATTTGTAATGAATTTGTAGTCTCAGATCTTTTTCTTTAGCCTGTTGTTTAACCATATCTGCCCTTTTTTGTTCTTTAAAACTGACTCTTTTGTAGCAATGTGATTTTACATTTATCTCTATCAAAATTAAATTTATTATAGTTTTTGTCCTTTTAAGATCTTTTTAAGATTCTGAATTCTCATCTTTATATCATCTAAAAATTTAATGACCATATATTTATTGCACTAATGCCATGCCCACAGTGGCTGCTATGGATATTCCAGCATATTTCTGAATCACAGACAATAACAGACTCTATCCATGGAGGATCAAACAAAACATTTATTCCCACACCAGAAAGCCAAATCCATTATAGTAACAAAGAAATCCATCACAGTAACTAAGAAGTCTATACACATTACCAATGCAGGGGGCACCACCATCCCCACGGCTTCCCTCCATTAGGGCCTTCATGCAGACAAGCTCCCTTAAGCAAAATCACTCCCTCTCTCATTTGGCTAGCTTCTCTGTGTGTGTCTCTCTCCCAGCTCTGACTCATTCCAACTTCCTGCTCCATCCCTTCCTGCATTCGGCAAGCTCCTTAACCATAGGCTCATGTGACTCAAGCAAGTCATGTGGACCTTTTAATGAATGGGAAAGATCTTCGCGTTCCATTAACAATACACTATTTTATACCTTTATGCAAGTTATTGATAGAAATGTTAAATACCACAGGGTTAATCACAGTTCTCCGAAGCACACTACTAGGTACCTCCTGCTACGTTGCATATGTACCATTAACTACTTCTCCATGAGTCTGGTCACACAAGCAATTTTGAAGAGATTCCTTTCGTATACAGGTTGGAATGGATAGTTATCGAGGCCATTCCTAAATCACCAATTCTGATTCTGTGACTAAATTTCCTCTAAGGTCCCTTCCTGCCCTAAATCTATGAACTAAAATTGTATACTTCTCTTTATATATACCCCTATCAAGTAAAATGTAGGTATGCAGAGCAGAAGCAGGGATTTTTATAACACAAAATTACTCTATGATTTCATAAAATATATGAGTTTACCAATATAACTTGCTTTGCTAATGATAAAACAAAAACCTGGGGTCTCATCTATGAGTTAAATCATCCAATCTCATATGTACATACATACATACATATATACACACGCACACATATATACACACAGACATACACATACACATACATACAAACACATGTGTGTATATATATACATATACGCACACATTTGTGTGCGTATATGTATAACAGTTTTCAGTTTTCTTCTTTGTCCAAACTCTTTTTCCATAAACTGAGGCGTTTCCATTTTAGTTTTGAAAGAAGCTTATTTAATATAGTCACACTATGATTCCCTTGGTTTAGGCATTCATTGCCTCCAAATTAAGGCTATGTCAATAGATTCATAATTGGTCCCTAAGTTCCATCTTTTCCTTTCTATGTCCAATATAAAAAGCAAATTACTGTATTTACATTACAGGTTTAACCACATCACTCCTCATGAAACTTCTGCGATTTTCCTTATCTTCAAGATTGAAATACAAATTTTACATTTGAAAGTTAAAGCCCTTTACTTTTTGGCTCCATTCCATCTTTCTTTGATGAGTACCCATTAACTCCCTCTCATGCTGCCACACCCCAGCCAAACTTAGCTGCTGTTTATTCGTGGTACATGAAATTCACCCTTCTGCTCCCATTTCTTTGTATATTCATTCCTCCATGTCCAATACTTTCTTCCTTGTCTCCTTTGCCTCTTGGAATCTATAATTTTCTTCAAGGCTCAGTTCTAAGGTTACCTCCTACAAGAGGCCTTTCCTTATCCCCCCCATTGTTTCACTTCCTCCCTTAATTGTGCATTTATTTTGTACATATTCCTTATGTGTAACATCTTGTATCCAGCAGATTATAAACTACTTTAGCGCAGGACTATGTCACTTTATTATTTGTATTCCCAAACTATAGCACAGTTATAGTACATAGCAGGAACATAGTAAATGCTTATTGATTGATTGTAGATTTGTCTGTCAGCAGGCAGAAGTAGTGAGACACACTGAGATTAGAGACTCCATGAGACAAGAAAGTGAAGCCATTCCCATCACCTCACTTTAGACCCTGGTGGAGGTGGTCCAAGACCTTGTGTCCAAGAGCCCTTTGAGGAGCAGTGTCTCTCAGGCCACCAGTCTTACCTTTAGCATCATGCAAGAAAACAAGTCCTATGGAGAGAGACGTGGCCCAACCACTTACTCTGCAGGACTGATAGCCACAACTTTATCAGTAGCCATACCTACTGAAGGCCTCCTAAAGAAAGTTATTGTTACAGAGGTAACAGTGTGATTCAAATTAAAAAAAAATGTGTGTTTCAATTGAAATGTCTCTACTTAAGATTTATTTGTACTTATGACTTTTATTCTCCCTCCCCCCTTTTTTTGTTGTTTAGTCGTGTTCAAATCTTCATGAACTCATTTAAGGTTTTCTTAGCAAAGATGATGGAATGGTTTGCCATTTCCTTCTCCAGCTCATTTTACAAATAGGGGAACTGAGGCTAACTGGCTTAAGTGATTTGCCCAGAGTTATACTACAAGTAAGTGCTGTCTGAAGTTGGACTTGAACTTGAGTCTTCCTGATTTCAGGCCTGTGCTCTATCAACTCTGCCACTTAACTGTACTTATCTTTCCTTCACAATTTAACTAACAGTGATTGTCATCTTGGACAATGTAAGGGCAAGCAAAGTGGGACTTTTTATTTTCTTTTGTTTTGGAGTGCTTCTCAGCACTAAGGCAATCAAGTGTCTTTGACTGAGTCTTGCCTTTGTTTGTACCCTTTTGCTAGTTAGGTCCTGAGAGGTGTGAAACCCTCTAGAGATGTGAAGCCCTGCAGAGGTGTAAAGTCCTTGGATATATATACTCTGAGGTTAGCCTTTTTCTTGGGGCTCGCCCATTGGAAGAGTATTGGTGTGGAGACTCGGGATAGTCATCAAGGGCCCTCCCTCCCCACCCCACCCCCACCTTGAAAACCCAGATGTTGGTGCTTTTCTCTCTGGTAACTATGTATGTATAGCTTTGATCAGATATCTAGAAGCCTGTCTGTTGATATGTGTTATTTATTCTGTTTGTATTTTTGGTGTTTTTTTTTTCTGATGAGGAGCTTTTTTATTTGCTTAGAAGTGCATTCCAAAGTCATTATTCAAGCAGCTTTCTCTCTCTCTCTTTCTCTCTCTCTCTCTCTCTCTCTCTCTCTCTCTCTCATAATAGATTAAAATATATGTAATATTGTTTCATGCATATATATGACTCACGTCTCTTTCTGATCATTTTAATTTTTTCTTTTTTTCTTTTTTTTAATTTAATATATTTAGTTTTCAGCATTGATTTTCACAAGAGTTTGAATTACAAATTTTCTCCCCATTTCTACCCTCCCCCCTACTCCAAGATGGCATATATTCTGGTTGCCCTGTTCCCCAGTCTGCCCTCCCTTCTGTCACCCCACTCTCCTTCCATCCCCTTTTCCCTTCCTTTCTTGTATGGCAGGATAAATTTCTGTGCCCCATTGCCTGTGTATGTTATTTTCTAGGTGCGTGCAAAAAACTTGTTTTTTTTTTTGTTTTTGAACATCTGTTTTTAAAATTTTGAGTTCCAAATTCTCTCCTCTCTTCCCTTCCCTCCACCCTCCCTCCCTAAGAAGTCAAGCAATTCAACATGGGCCACATGTGTATCATTATGTATAACTCTTCCACAATACTCATGTTGTGAAAGACTAACTATATTTTGCTTCTTCCTAACCAATACCCTTTTATTGAATTTTCTCCCTTGTCCCTGTCCCTTTTCGAAAGTGTTTGTTTTTGATTTCCTCCACCCCCATC
>JAQQSZ010008613.1:0-12996 GCA_028646595.1 Phalanger gymnotis
ATTCAGGATCATCATTTTGTTTTCCCGTGATCACTTTTTGCTAATTTACCCTCTATCAGATTTTGAACAACGACTATTCCAAACTTTTCTTTTTTAACTTGAGGCTCCAACTCTATCCCCTTCTCACTAACTCTGAGCAGATCTTTATAGAGTCATATGTTTATAACTTGAAAGGATCTTGAATCCTATCATTTTAAAGAATGGAATATGAGGCCCAGGTTAAATGAATGAGCCACAGTCACAGAATTAATAAGCAGCAGAACCAATATTTAAACCCAGGTCCTTAGACAACAAATTCCCCATTTTGTCCACTGTCCTATTCCATACCTCCTTCATAAGATTGAGGCTGACAGAGTTTAACTCTTTCGATTCCTCTCCACTGGCCCTCTAAATGTCTCAGTGTATTCCCAATTGTCTCTTTCCTTTGGGGAGATGCAGACCTCTTACTTGCTAAAACTGAGCCCTCTATCTATGCCTCAAATCCTGTCTTCTCCATGACCTCATTCTATCAGTCATGTCCCTTTTCTCATGCTTCATCCATCCATCACTCTTTATGACTGCCTTCTCTTTCTTCGTGGCTGTTTAAATCTTCCAAATATGAGACAACTCTTCTTCCATCACAAAGAAAGTCTTCCCTTGACCTTACAAATCCTTCAAAATATTGTCCATTCTCTCTCCACTTCCATATAGTCAAATTCTACTTTAAAAAAAAAAATGCGCCTGTATTATTTCCACTTCCTTAACATCCTACTGAAACAGCTGTCTCCATTTCTCCAGTGACCTCCTTATCATGAAATACTATGATTTTTTTTCCTGTCCTCATGACCCCTTGAGCTTTGCAGAATCCTGTAGTACTAAATAGCTCCTTCTCAACACTTTCTCCTCTCTTTTCTTCCTGAACATTGTGCCCTTTGGTTCTCCTACCTCTCTGGCTTTTCTTTCTCTATCTCCTTTTCTGATTCATATTCTTTACACCCTTTAAACTATCTTATCTCCCAAAGCTCTCACCTTAGACCCCTTTTCTTCCTTATTTTTATTCTCTACCTTGGTGATCCTACTCATTCCCATTAGTTCAGAGTCATCCCAAGAAGAACTACAAACCCTTCAGCTTCTACCCTCCAAATAACTTCAGTCACAAAAGGCCCGAACCTCATGCTCCTCTTTCACTCTCCTTTCTTTCTTACCCCCAAATCCAGTCAGTTACAAATCTTATTTATTCTATCATGGCAATATCTCTTGTATTCTTAAGCTCTTCCCTTCTCCCTTTTCCATTCTAATTTAGGCCTTCCTTACCTTTAACTCCAACTAATAGAATACCTGTCCTGCCTCTGTTTTGTGCCTTTTCCAAGCCACACCATTGCCAGGGTAAATCCTAATGTGTAACTCCCCCAATCAAAACCTTTCTATCACTCCCTATTGCTTACTAAACCTAACTAAATCTCTCTGAATCTCTCTGTCTCTCTCTCTCTGTCTCTCTCTCTCTGTGTCTCTCTGTCTCTCTCTCGCACACATGCACACACACACACACACACACACACACACAGAAGAATATTATTGATCTGGCATTCAAGCCTCTTCATACTGCCACAAACTGTCTCTAAAAAGTTATCTTTTGCTAATTCCCTTCCCAATATCTACACTACAATGGTTGGTTGATATGCTAAGCAAATTTGCATTTAATAAACGTTTATTGAATTAAGTTTGCAAGTTAGCCTTACTACCTTAGGCCATCATTTTCTGCCTGAATTCCTCACTAGGTTTCCACTGAAGATTGATTCTAATGTTTTAAAGATATTATTGAGGAATGAAATTGGCCAGGGCAATAAAGAAACCTATGTTGAGCACAAGTAGACAAGAATATTCCCAAAATAAGAGGTGAGTGGAAAAAACATTCATTAAGTGCCTATTATGTGCCAAGCACCATCTTTTAGCACCAAGAATACAAAGAAAACATGAAAATAGTCTTTTCCCTCAAGGAATTTACATCCTAATGGGGCAGACAATATATAAGTATGTAAAAGATACATACAAAGTAAATATGAGATAACATTAAAGAAGGGAATATAAGTTGGGGAAGTGTAAGCATAGAGGGAAATTTGAAAAGACCTCAACATGACGCTTGACCTGAATCTTGCAAGAATCCAGGGACTTCCAAGAAGTTGAGTTGAGGAAGCAGAAGTCCAGGCATATATAACAGCCAACTCAAAAGCTAGAAGATGGTAGATAGGATAGTATGCATCAAAAAGAATAAGTAGGACAGTATGGCTGAAACATTATAGAGTGAATGAAGGAATAACGTATAAGATGACTGGATAGACAGAAGGGGTCAGATTAGGAAATGGTTTAAAGGCCACATAAAGGAGTTCATAATGGATGTTTCCTGTTGTCTTGAGGCAGAAAACGAAATCAATTCAGTTATTTCTTTAATTTACCTATAATAAAAAAGACCTGCATGCCATTACTCCGTATAGATGAAATTTCTTTTTTAATGGAATTTGATTTTATTTTGATATATTTTATTTCTATGTCACCTAAATTCCTTCCTATGTCCTTCCCCTCTTTAAAAAAAAGAGGAAGAACCAACCAAACACTCAAACAAAGAGTATACAAAAGCAAATCTGTAGCCGCCCACCTGTGGAAAGGAGTGGGTGGAGGTTATCTTCTCAGAGTTTTTCCTTGGAACCAGGCTTATTCTTGGAATTTTGAAATACTATTTTGTATAATTTTGTGGCTGATCTTTACATTTACATTGTTGTTGGCATTGTGTACAATGTTTTCTTGACTCTGCTTTCTTCACTTTGTGTCTGATCAGGTGACTCCATGCCTTTCTGTATTCATCACATGCATCATATTTTGTATCAGAGTAATGTTCTATTACATTCATGTCATAATGGCATTTCATTGATTATCTTTTTCTACGGTGAATATTTGTTGTTGCTTTGCCTAATAGCATAATTACAACTCTAGTTTTGTTTTGTTGGGGGGAGTGGTTTTTTGGAATTCCCTCAGAATGGAATTTCTATTTTGTCTATGTCTTTGCTTTTCATTTCTTTTTCTGGTGAGCATGAGTCCAATTTTGTTTTATTTTTGTTGTTTTCCAATATGTAACTCTTCATTTTATCGACTTGTTACACATATTGACATTTAAAATTGTGAGAGATGGGCTTATATTTTTCTCCTTTTTTCTCCAATATTGTTTCTTCTGAATTAAGATTTTTGTTGTTGCTTCTCTCTTTCTATAAACACAGTACTTTGTCTTGTTTGTTTTGCTTAATTTTAAGACAACTTTATTCCCACAGGCCATCTTTGCAAATCTTTAATATCCATCTCATTCTCATTTGTCATTCCTTTTCCTAGTTTTAGACTTACTTATTTTTTCTTTTTTCCTTTTATCTAGTTATTTGATTCTTTCTCTCTTGTTTTTTTTCTAGTTAAGTAGTTCAATAAAGTCTCCATCTCTTCCCCTTCAATTTATTTTATTTGTTAGATCTTTATTTAATTTTTCCAAACCATTTTTAAAAAAGAGATTTTACTCAATTTATTTATTAATTCTTTTCCCTTTCTGTCTCTTCTAGATATATTTTGATTTATTATCCTTATATGTTACTTTTTCTATTTCTTTATTTCTCATGGAACTAAAGTTGATAAGGTACCTATGTTGAGTTCCCTTTTCTAAGTAGTTTCTACTTAATTTCCTTGAAAATCTTGCTCTCTTCCTTTTTTTCTTGTTTTGCCTCACTTTTAGAAGTATTAGTATTCCAGGAGAAGACAGAGGAGATAGAAATATTACCACATGGTACAAGTTTTCCTGTGTCCCTGATAGTACAATTTGTACTACCACCTGCCCTCCCCATGATCATTTTTCCCAATTTACTATGAAATTGCCTCTCCATATTCATAGCCTCTCATACTTCTAAATGTTACTTGTCCCCAGGAGCTCTTATTCTCCCTTTCTTAATTTGGGATGCTCTTCATAGAGGCACTTTCAGAAGCGAAGCTTGGCAGCACCATAGTGCATAGAGTGCTGGTACTGGAGTCGGGAAGACTCATCCGTGTGAGTTCAAAGCTGGCTTCAAACACTTACAAGCTCTGTGACCTTAGGCAAGTCACTTAACCCTATATGTCTCACTTTCTTCATCTGTAAAATGATCTGCAGAAGGACATGGAAAACCATTCCAATATCTTTGCCAAGAAAACCCCAAACAGAGTTACAAAGAGTCAGACAGGACTGAAATGACTGAACGACAATCTCTCCGAAGTAGTTTTCCCTCTGAGCAATAAATCCCCCCTCACTGTATCCATTTAAGGTCACCATATTTCTCTGCCACCCTGGCAGTGTCCTTCAGTAGGATCTTGTCCCACCACTCAGTAAATAGTTCCTCCTTTTTTTCCCCCTGTTTCAATTCAACCTTTTTCTACCTAACCCCTCACCCCTTCTTCTTCCTGAGAGAATACACAACTTATCCTCCCTCATTGTTTACCATTGACTTGATTAAGATTATCACTGCACTGTCTATTCTTTCTCCCTTTCCACTTTTATGAACCTCCTGTTCTGCAATGTAATCCTATAAGCAATATTGACTCACCTGTAGGCAGAATGTTATGAGGTTTGCGGTGGTATTTCAGACCTGTTCTTCCACCATCATTTCTTTTATTAAGACAGTCTTTGGTCCTTGGTTCTGTGTACTTTTAGAAAGAAGGATCTTGATGATCCTTCAGTTATTTATGTCATTGTTGTTTTAACCTCATATTTGTCTTTCTATTTTTTTCCTCTTTTGGTAATTTATTTCGTTGCTTGTACCTTATATTTGCTTTATTTACTTACCTCTCTTGTGACTCTATTGTCTGAGGTGGTTACAAATAAACTAAACTGTTCATGGATTTTTGTGAGGTGTTAAGGATACTTAAAATGTCTCTCTCCTTAGGCATCTTTTTGTTGTTGTTCATGATGATTAGGTTCAGGTCTGCAGACTATGGTATTTTGGGATAGGTCCTGAGCACCTGTGCTCTTCAGTATACCTTATTTATTTCTTTCTGCAGGTGCTGGTGAGGATGAAAAAGTTTTGAGTTATTAAAATTTCCTTTCCTTAATATTTGAGTATCTTTATTTTGGTCACTTATTGAATTTGTTTTTTTGGCATTGCAATTGTTAAATTAACTGCTATGTGCATTGGAGTCAGCACAGAGTACCTCTCCTCCCTTTTAGGGGAGGCAATCTGTGAATTCTTTTAATTAGAACTTAGTTTTCTGTGCTCAGAAGTTCTAAGAAGTTTTCTTGTACTATTTCTTGCATTGTGGTGTTTAGGTTTTTTGACATTTTGTGTTCTTCTGGGAAACTTGTTATCCTTCAATTATACTTACATATTCTTGCTTCAATATCAGCATTTTTGTCTTGCATAGGGAGTCTGTGTTCTTTTAACATTATTGTCTATTTGCTTTTCTTTATTTTTCTGTGCTCCTTCCAGACTATCCTGCACTTCTGTGCAATGGCATTCCAAATCACTTATTCTCTCCTCTATTTCTTTGGAGATATTCATCACCATGGATTCAAGTATTTCTATTCTGATAATTATTTCTGCTAGGAAAGCCATAAATGCTGCTTTCACAATTCTTATTTCTCTCTTGCCCTTGGGAATATCTTGTTTTGGCTCCATGGTCTTCTGGGAATCGACAGGGTCCCCTGGCTCACTAAGTGCTGAATCATTTGCCTTTGTCTTCTAGTGTTTATTCAGAGATGCTCAGATGTTAATTTAGATGGCCTGCAGGTCATCTTGCTTTCTATTATCCATATTTTGCCTGTTGTTTTATCTGTTTGTGCTCAAGGTTTTTAACTGCAATCATTTTTATCCTCTTAGATTTTTCACAAATATAGACTTTTCCCCTTTATATTCCCCTGTTGCTCACTGTCTTACTCCTCCCCCTTTGATTGTGGATGCCTCAAGGGCTGAAACTCAAAGCTATCTCACTCTCCCTCCACAGTGGGGAATTCACTTAGCCTCAATACCTATCTAAAATTATTTCTGGGGAAAGAACTGTCCCCAACTACGTCAGTGCCCCTCTCCCTTTTTGTCAGGTCTATTGGAATTCCATCCACATATCTGATCTCATTATGTTCTTTAATGTGAGTTTGTATGTGTGTGTATAGGTACGTAATACACATGTGTGCGTAATACACACGTGTGTATGTAATATACACACGTGTGTATTACATACACATGTGTGTGCATGCACGTATATATGCATGTGTATATATACATAGACATATGCTCACACAGATCAAAGCAGATCCAAGAAATATGTGTGTATTGAAATAAGTGGATCCAAGAAAACTACATATAGTATTTGCTTATTTCACTTTCGTCAGCTCATGCAAGTCTTTCCATACTTCTCTGTATTCACCCTTTTCATTCAATGCACTGTTCTAGGCATTACTGAGATAAATATAAAGATTGAAACCATCTTTATTCTCAAGGAGGTATTTTTGAGATGACAAATACATGAATAATAAATAAATATGAATACAAGCAAGGTAGTGTATTAGCAGTTGAAAGATCATATGATCATTCACTCATGAATGCATTTATTCATTCAACAAATATCTCTTATCCTCAATTCTTGGAGTTCTTCAAGAAAAACTAAGTTATCAATGGTCAGATGTGATATAGATGGTATTATCTCTCTGCTATATGTATTGGATTAGATGATCATTGAAGTGCTTTCCAAATCTCAAATTCTGTAATCCCATGATTTTTACAAACCTTTCATAAAACCAAGTCTATGTAAGGAAATATATGAAATGAAAAAATAATCATGACATAGTCATGATTCCAACAACATTCATGGTTAACAATTAATGCCTAGGAAGTATCATAGGTTCTTCAGCTAATAGAATACATTCCCACTTAGTTATTTTTAGTTCAGATATGGAAGAGACTGTCTTTTGGGGTCTAAACTGTAGACTATAGTGCTCAAAAGCTTCCTTTTATGCAAATGTTCATAAGAATATTTAGAATAAAAAATTTTATGTTGATTTTTTTTTAAATAAAATGGTACTGGAGACCAAACAACAGTAAAATGAAAACCTAAGATTTAAAACAGTCTGTTTTGTATCATTCCACATTCAGATTTCATGGAAACCTCTAGTCCCAGAAAATATTCACTGTAGAAACGGATAAGAAAACAAAGGAAACATTAAGATGTCCCTTGGACCAAATCACAGGGTGGAAAAGGTAAAAGAGAATGGCAATTCATAATGAAAAAAAATTATGAAAGGCAGTGTGACCTAGTGGATGATGTATAGTGCTTGAAATTAGGAAGCCCTTTGTATGGATCCTACTTCAGAAACTTACTATCTGCGGGACAATGGACAAGTCATTCAATCTCTCTGTGCTTCAGTTTTCTCATCTTTAAAATTAGGAAGTGGCACTCAATTGTCTCAATTGGCCCCTTGAGGACCTAAAGCTACAATGCTATGAAGTGAACATATTTGTGAAATTTCCTCTATTACAAGTCTCTTATAATGATTCATAGAGATGACTTGAGGGCTTTTGTGAAAATATGTCAGTGGCCTCTGATCCATGGCAAATCTTGCCAGGCTAAAAGGGTTTTGACTTTTGGCTTGGCAATGTTGTTTTTCCTTCAATTTGAAGAGAATGAATGATATCATGGTGTGGCCCTGACTTGTATGTGAATGTATTTTTGTGAGGCAGAGTTGCTCAAAGTCATCGGCCTTGCTCTATCTTCTGTAGTCATTGAAATCTAGCAGCAAGACAAAAATCAGAATGATTGGCCTTGGCCGTGGCCGTGGCCTTAGTTGCAGTGGATGATCTTGGCATCTTTAATGTCTGACCAAGCTCTAAGCACTCCATAGAACCTGCTTCAGCCAACTTCGTGGACATTGGAATGAATTGTTCTCATCCACTCATTTCATCAGAGGCAGTTTTCATATGTCCAGCATAGACATCCCCCTAATTCACCAATGGGTTTGAGGCCAGTCAGTTACCGTCAAACTGGTTTAATCCTTCTATAAAGATGGTTTACCAGGGTACAGCCACTGCATATGCTATAGCTCCTTGGATCAGCAAGTTAAGAGTTGGATGAATCAAGTGGACACCAAAGGTGGATGAGAAGTCCTGAAAAGGGCTCAGCAATCCCTCACACCAGAAGTACTAATATTCCCTAACCCCCTGCCACACACACACCCCATGGTAATAGACTGCAGTTCAAAGACCAACCTCTTTGCATTTGGAGATCATCACTAATACATTAGACACAAAGTGTAGACTTTGGGGTGATCACACCTTATGAAACCATCTAAAAAGATATAGCAGAAATAAGCTCTGCATCGGCGGAGAGAGTCACTGTATCAGTAGAATTCCTAGGTCTTTCAAAGCTGATACTGGACTTCAAGTGGTAGAAGGGCGATCCAAAGAAGATGGCCAAAACAGAAGAAGATGGAACATTTCACTTCTCTGCCAAGAAAGAGCCATGGGGAGATGAATAGACATCTCTAACTACCTTTCACATTTTTGACAAGAAAGGATAGAATGAGGACCATGCAGGCTGAGTTTAAAGAATTAGATAAACCATGCAGGCAAAGCAACATCAATCAGTCTTTCTGCCTCCTCTTTCTGACCACAGCTTTGCATATATCTTGCCAAGATTGCCTCCTTTGGGGGAAAATAGAACATCAAAGTATTCAAGCATTTTTTTTTCTCTAAGAGGGGCATAAGCCATCATTCTTTATCCTGTAAGCCTTTGTGTGATATTGAATAGGAAAAAAAACTGTTTTGGGAAATGGTGTCAGCAGAAAAACCTTTAGACAAACTGCAGAAAACTAATAATGCCAAAAAATGAAACCATTTTAGTGAATGTTTTGAGCTTTAGATATCTCCCCTTTCCTGCCAAAGTTCTGTCATCTGAATGAGTCTAAATCTCTAAGGGAAAGTATAATTGTTGCTTCACCCAGGCATATGGCATGATAAGAGTTTGCTACTCAATGAAAAAAAGTGAGTGTGTCCCTGATGGAAGGATTCCCCAAAGTCAAAGGACTTGAGTTCAAATCCTGTTTCTGACACTTATTACCTGTATGACTTTTGGCAAGACAGTTTCCTCATCTGTACACTGAGGCAATTTGTATGAATGGCATCTAAAGTCCCTTCCAACCCTAGATTAGTGAGCTATGTATTGAGAAATTATGGAATCTTGGGTCTGGTTAACAAACTTGGATGTTCTCCAAGTGTATACCACCTCCAAAGGGGCAAACATTTAAAAAATAAGAACTTTCCGTGATCTATGGAATGCTAGACCCACTTTCTTACTGGCAGCAATAGAATCCAGGTCTTGAGTCCTTCTCATACTGATTCAATGTGGTGTGAAGGACAGGTTAGCGTTTTGAGAATCTGCTGACCTGAGTTCAAATCCCAGCTCTGTCACTTAATTCTGGAGCTCAGCATTTTCATCTGTCCTTGTGGGCAGGAAGTGATTCATTTGTTGTATGTGTATTCCCAACCCCTAGCAGAGGGACTAGCACACGGTAGGAGCTTCCTAATGCTTGTAGATTAATTGATTGACTGGACTGCAAGGTCTCTGGAGTCTCTGATGGACGATCTCTGATTGCCAAAGGCCTCGTCTCACTGACTCAAGTTCCTGGCTTTGTTACCTGGATCATCCTCTTTAAAGATTTTACTACATGCTGACCTGACCTTCTTCCAGATGAAGTGCCTAGTGGGATGAGGCCCTTGGGGATAGGAAGGAGTAGACTGTTAAGGGAGTTCTCTCACCTCAATGACCAAGAAGCTTACTTGGCCCTAATGGGTTATATCAATGCCCAGCAGTTACATTCTACCGATTTCCTCTTTGGGATCACTCCTTCTCGGATGAAATATCTGAATATATGTAAAGGATGCTCAACCTTTTTGTGTATGTATATCATCGTCCTCTTTGGCCATCTGATGAAGCCCTTCTCAGAATCATATTTTTAGATACAAAAAATGAAACACATAGAATTACAAAGAAAACCAATTATATTAAATCGACATATACAGTCACGTGGGCAGCCAGTTGGCACAGTGGATAGTGCACACAGCCTGGAGTCAGGAAGATTTATCTTCCTGAGTTCAAATCTGTTCTCACTCACTTATTAGCTGTGTGATCCTGAGTAAGTCACTTAACCCTGTTTGCCTGTGTCCTCATTTTTTAAATGATCTAGAGAAAAAAACATTGTCAAACAACTCCAGTACCTTTGCCGAGAAAATCCCCAATGGAGTCATGCAGAGTCAGACAAAACTGAAGAACAACAACACAGTCACACACACGCACACACAGACACAAATAATTTCTCTGATTTTAGGACTTAGTACATAGTAAATGCTCAACAAACATTTATCGAGTGGAATTGAATTGTGCCCTAGATTGCTTACATTTAGCCAGCATGTAGTTCTTTAATATCTTTTATTACTTATGCCTCAGAGACTCTCTTTAAAGTCATTTATGGAGGTACGGGAATCCTATTGTCTTACAAACAGGTGCTGCTTCCTCCCAAGTATGTATCATCTCAGATTTGGAGGAGCTGTGCCGAAGTGGAAAGTCTTACCTCCAGAGCTGGCAGGCTCCCTCTTCACTGAGGTCTGGAAACAGAGGTGGGAGGGCCATTTTTCAGACATGCCATAGTGGGGATTCTTTTGGGTATTGGATGAATCTAATAGTTATAGAGTTTCCTTCTAATCCTCCATTCCTGTGATTATGCATTTCACTGTATACTGCAACTAGCAATGGTTTAATTAGATCTGGGTTCAAATCCCAGTTCTACCACTCGGTCAAATCACTTAATCTCTCTGAGTCTCAGTTTCCATAACTGCTAAATGACAGGACCAGATTCATTGGTTTTCAGAATCCCTCACAGTTTTAGATCTTGTGAGTTGCCTCGTCGGTGTAGCAGCCGCCGATCTGTCTGCAACACTATGAAGAGAAGGTTGGTCGTTTTGTTTTGTTTTGTTGTTACCTTCTGCTCAGCAAAACCTAAACAAAATAGCTAATGATAAATGTTATTTTTAAAAATCATATAACTGCTTATGAAAAGACATTTCGATATTGGCTAAGGAGCCAGCCTCAAAACCAGAAACACCAGGCTCTGAGTCCCATCTCTGCCCCATCCTGCTTTGTGACCCTGGACAAAGCCCCAAGGCAACTGTCTAAGACTCGTAAGTTGGAGAGGAGGTACCTTTCTGCATTGATAAAGGTAGTTCTTCACCTGGGAGTTCCCTATGTCGTTAAAAGCATTAGTCCAGTCAAAAATAAGCATCATCAAAACAGCTTACACGATCTAGTGCTTTTGGGTTTGGACATCCCTTTCCTCACAATCAATGACCAGGAGTAAGGAAAACCTGCCTAATGATTGAAGGTGTCTAAAAGTCGAACACGATGCCTGAGGAGGCAGGGGGTCCCTCTTTGATGGAGGTCTTCAGGCTGAGGTTGGAGGATCTCTTGGGTATATAGTATGAGAAATTATTGCTCACATACTAGATGGACTAGATGGCCATCAATTGCTATTCGGTCATTTCAATCAGGTCCAACTTTTTGTGACCCCACTTAGGGGTTTCTTGTCAAAGATACTGGAATGGTTTTCTCTTTCCTTCTCCAGCTCATTTTACAGATGAGGAAACTGAGGCATACAAGGTAAAGTAGCTTTCCCAGAATCACACAGCTAATAAGTATTGGAGTCCAGATTTGAACTCAGAAAGATGAGTCTTCCTGACTCCAGGTTGGTACTCTATGTACTGTGCCATCCATCTGCCCCAGGTGGCTACCAAGGTCCATCCTAAATGGAAGCTGGATGTACTAATGCCCTTGAAGGAACTGAGGATTAGTCCTATAGTTCTGGAAAACAATTTGAAATTATACATGAAAAGTAACTAAACTGTCCCTTACCTTTAGCATAACGATCACAGTATTGGATATGCATCCACAGAGGAGTAAAAGACTAAAAAATCCATCATTAAGCTATTTAAAGAAGCGCTATTTTTAGTGCCAAAAAACGGAAGGTGAGTTCCCATCGATTGAATAATGACGACAAATTCTAGTATACAGATAGAATGGAAAATTGTTGAGTCATAAGGAATAAAAGATAAGAGAAAATTGGAGAAACATTGGAAGACTTTTCTGTACTGACAAAGAGAAAACAAAGTAAAACCTTCCTGCGTGGGTGGGTGACTATGAGCACAGATGGTTGCATACAGGTGGTTTTATTTAATTATTTTTCTTTGTTACAAGGTAGGATTCAACAAAAGAAAATACATTTTGGTAAATGACAGTGATCAAAAATCAAAAAGGACAATAAAGCATTTTAGAAGGGCATGGAGGGGAGGAACTAGGCAGGTACTGTTTGGCAGCAGAGGGCTAAGCTGGCATCAGTGGGGATCTGGGGTGCCTGCTGCAGAGTCCAATTTAGATTTAAGAAAGGGAAAGTTCACTGAGAATCGGAGCTCTATCAAAGTGGGTCAGGTTCTGTAAGTAGTGAGTCTCACATTGCAAGACGTCTTCCGGCAAGAGTTCGATGATCAGTTATCAGGGATATTGAAGTGAAGATTCTTCTGAGACTTTAGGTCAGGCTAGATGGCACACACCAGAGGCCTCCCCCTTCCCCGGCCCGCCTCTGAGCTTCTGAGAGGCTCTCAACATGTGTAATGACCAACACTCATTGTTTCACTTCATCATTAAGTATTAAGAAAATCTTACTCAGGTGTGTGGGAGGCAGGTCTATGTTTTACACTATATCTAATGTGGAAATATGCTTTGCATGATTGCATATTGTGTAACCTATATCAAATTGCTTACCATCTCAGGATAAGGGGGAGTGTGAGAATTGGGAACACCAAATTTTAAAAGAAGGAACGTTAAATTTTTCTACATATAATTTGGAAAAACAATAAATATTATTAAAAAAAATAAAATCTCAGGTAAAAACTGCAAAACGAGTGTTAATTTCAGTGTTATTTA
>JAQQSZ010008614.1:0-12995 GCA_028646595.1 Phalanger gymnotis
AACGTTTAGTCTGTATGGATGATTGACCTTGTCTGCTCCTCTCTTTCTGCTTTAGATCCAGTTAGATGCTGCCAAAATCAAACTACCTAGACTGCCTCGAGGATCTTATTCCCCTACGGGAACCCGGCAAAAAGTATTTGAGATCTGTGTCTGTTCCAACGGAAGACTCTTCCTGTCTCAGGCAGGAAGTGGTTCTACCTGTCAGATCAACACCAGCGTCTGCCTCTGAGAAAGACTGAGTGTCACGGACAGTGGAGGATGGCACTGGGGCTGGTTTTTGGTCTCAATGAACACTTGCTGTGGACTCTTTTGACTAGAACCTGGAAAGCGTCTTGGAGACCTTTTTTGGTGCGTGTGTGTGTGCGTTGTGAGTGTGCGTGAGGGTGGGGCTATGAGACTTATATATATTGATAGATATAAATAAATATATATATAAATATAAATATATAGATAGATAGAAATAGAATCCTCTGTATAAAAGGTTTCAGTACAAAAGGATCCATGGGTGACCCCCAGTTTCACATTATCAGTCTCCCATATCTAAATTCAACCTCTATCGCAGACTATGAGATTGGATATCTCCAGACTCCTGAAACATAACAATGCAAAGTCTGCCATACTCTGCCATAGACTAGTAAGATCCTTTTAACATCATGAAATCCCACTGGCATCAGTCAAAAATGGTACTCTCTTCGTGGTAAAGGGTAACAAGGCAGCCCTTCTTTCTTGTCATGGTCCTGGGAGATTTGGAACATCAACTCTGCACTTAAAGGCAGAGCAGGGATGGGAATCAAGCACAGGGGAACCTAGGAAGCCCATGATTCATTCTTGACCATGTTATGGGTTCTCAGTGGAGTGCATTCAAGTTTTAGCCTATTCTCTTCATTTACATGTGCCCAGTATCTCAATGTGGTATTTCCTACCGAGTATGATGAGTCAGCTCCTTCATTCATGATACTGTGGCCAATTTAAGAGGTAGCTATATTGTAGAGCAAGTAGGGAACTATCTTAAATCATGGGTTGAGAAACCCCCTCATTCTTAACAGGAAGCTTGTCAGTTTCTCAATGCCTCTATTCCAGAGAAAATATTACAAAGTGGCTGCTGTTTAAGATATGTCCAGAAAATGCAAGTACCACATTGGTCTGAATACAGAGGGTACGCTTTGCAAACGAAATCATTTTCTGTAAGGATAAAATAAGATGCAGGTATTGTGCAGCAGGAAAAGAGGACAACCAGTCATTAGCCATCTAAAGGTTTGTTTTTTTGTTTTTTTTTTAATGATCTGGATTAAGGAAGATGATAAAATCGATGCATTTTGGCCAGTTGGATAGGGGAAAGATTGTGAGGGGATATATCACAAGACAAGCTACTAAGAGATGAAATCTAACAAAGGTTAAGTTCAATCAAAGGAGTTTGATCTTTTTTTTCTCAAGCACTTCCTCAGAGTCTGTGGGTAGACTAGATTTTTCAGAGCATTTTCTCACAAAGATCTAGCTCAGATCCACTCCATCTAAGATCCAAAGAGACAGAGGATGACAACATACTTGAGACCTTATTACTGGAAAGGTCAAATCCCTGTCTTCACTGGGTCAATATCCAATGCAATCTGCTTATCAGATGCATATGTCGTGCTATTAGTGTCAAGATGTTCCTTTCCCTACCCTGTTAGACTTACTGATTATTGGGACGGACTTGGACAGGGTATGGGGGATGCAGAGAGGAGGATAACTTTAATTATAGTAGCAGAAGTATGAAATCTCCCAGAGCCACTAGTGGCTGCCACACATCCAGACTGGCTGTCACCATACCCTCCCAGCCATCAGCTAATCGATTATGTCTATGGCCATCTTCCCACCACTGTCAATGTGAGGGGTCACCCTGGATTGCAGTTGTACTGGGACAAGGGACCGTACTGTCTCTGTTCAAAGAGGGGCAAATTTGTGCCTATGCCTTAAAGTCAATGCACTCAGCAAGGAGAAGCACATCTCATTTATCCTGTCATTTGATGTCATTTATTATTTTAGGCAAGGGGGCATGGGGTGGGAAATGGGATTCTCAGAGCTGGGGTGCAGAGGGTGGTAATGAATCAAATCAAACTAAAGAGAGAGCCTAGGGAAGACAAGGTGAGAAAGCCATGTCATCCTGAATGTGGGATGATGATGGCCAGACCCTGCCCTTAGCGTCCCCTGGAAAGTCTTTTAGGGAATTCTCGAAATAGCCATTTCTAGGGCTTTACCTTCATCAGACTTGAGTATTCTTTACTTACAAGTAGAGGTACCATTAAGGGTATATATGAAAGAAAACTTAGCATGTCCACAAGATGATGGCCAGGTACCCACTCACAGATTCTTTTTTCGTCTTTAGAAGGAAAAGCTATATGCTGAGAGATATGGTGCCCCCATTGAAAGAATGGATAGCGTGTTGAAAGAAGCATTACGTGTTGCTTTTCATCTTTATTTTAAATCTGGAGGGTCCCCACTTTTTTTGTTTGTTGTTTCCTGCATGGCTCTCTGGAAAGTCTTGGGAGGGATCTCATGAGGTCATTTGTCTTGTATAGAAATGTCAGGAAGGGGTAGACCATGAAGAACTAGAGTATGATTCTCACTGGAGGGGGAGTGGATATAAAGGGAAAATGAACTGTTGGCCGAAGAGTCTTTGTTCTGATGTAGCTCGAGTTCTTTAAAGTCGAGAGTACCAGAATTAAAAAAGATTTCCTTCAGGCCATCTGAAAACTACTGTTTGTCAAGAGAAGGGGTTCCCTGTCCTTTCTAATATGGCAGTCAGTCCATTGGAAGAATATGTCTGGAACTAGGGAAAAGAGGGACCAGAGTATCCTTGGACTCGGTACCTCTAGATAATTATTGGTGGGGAGGACTGTCAGCTTTCCAATTCCATTTGTTATTTGGTTCAATACAATATATGGGGGCAGATGTTCAATGTATCTTCAATCCAATATACACTTAGTCACTTACTATGTGCAAGGCCCTATGCTAGGTGCTAAGGGTAGAAAACAAAAAGGAAAAAAAAATCTCATCACTCAAACAGATGGCCAAAGGTGGTACATCCTCTGATAGGGATAGTGAGGGAGGGAAAAAAAGAAGTAAATTCCTTTCTGAGGATGTCATCTGTTTTCTCAGTATGTGTTTGCAATGTGCCATGGAAACAACCTCTGTTCTTGGAGGAATTCTAGAGAGAGAAAAGAGAGAAATAGATTGAAAGTTGAGTGTGGGGAAAAGGAAAGAGAAGGGGGTGGAAGACTATAAAAGTAACTGGAAGGACAAACAGTAGAGAAAAAACTAATAATGATGACTTGGGTATGTGTGAGGAGGGGTAGTAACTTATGCCACTTTGGGATTGTGGTTGGTCAAAATGAAGGCTGCGAGAGCACATCAAAGGCTCTTGGTTCCAATCCTTCCTCTGCTAATCATGGCTTATTGGAACTTGGGAAAGTAACTTGGCCTCAATAGGCCTCAATTTTTTCATCTGTCCAATGATGGATTTGGATCAGTTGACCTACCCCCTAAGGTTCCTTCCAGCTTTAAATGTATTATCCTATATATGCAGCAAGTGGACTGGGCCCAGGCCATCATGATTTCCTAAGTGAATTATGACCACTGCCCTGCATTAGTTCTTATTCAACTTAAATTTCTGTTGTCACAGGTTGACTGTGACTCGGTGAGTGGTTATTTCTATTTTCTTTCCTGGGGATGAGAAACATTATGATAGCACTTCATGGAAGGAGATCATGGGGAGAGACAAATTCAGCCCATGAAAAGGTATCCTGGTTTTTATTCTTCTCTATAGTCCCTATACTGTCATAAAGAGAGATGCTCAAGAAGAAAGTTGGAGGTATCACCAATGCACATTTTATTGAAAGCCAAATAAGCAACTTGTTATCAGTCATCTTCTTGTCACCTCTGGAAATGTTACCTGGGGCACATAGGTCTTAAAATCCTTGAGTTTCTAGTTCTCATCTTCCCCTTTTCCTGTTCCCCACAAATCAAAGCAAGTCTTGGTGCCCTTCTCTATGACTTTTTTCACAGGAGATGGACTTAACATTTCATGACAGAGGAAAACAGACAAGGGTTTTATTTTGTTCATTTTCTCTCATTTGAAGAAATTACAACTTGACATACTGGAGTGGCAACAAAGTGGTGCTACTTTGCCCACTGTGAGAAAACAGCCTGTTCTATAGTTGGGCATGTCAAATTGGATCTCTTTTTTCATACTGGCTGCATTGAAGCATGTAAATCTGTGACTTCTACCCAATGGTTCTTAGTCTGCCTTCCAACACTACACACAATGTCTAATCTTCCTTCCCTAAAGATAGCTTTTCAAATACATTCAAAAACAGTTTTCATACTTCTACTCCCACACTGTTAGCCTTTTCTTTTCTAAGAAAAACATTCTTAATTCCTTCAACAGCTCCTTGTATGGGAGGGACAGGGAGGAAGGACATGGTTTGTGGTCTTCTCATCTTCCCAGTTACCATCTTATCAGTGTTATCAGCTTATCAGTGTTACTCTTGGCAGTGGACCCCAGAATGGAATAAACCTCAAACTTCAGATGGGAGGTGGGAGGAATATGGGGTGTGTCAGATTAGGGGAGAGAAAACAGTGAAAATGTCATGTTCCTTCTTCTGGACACTATGGATCCTTCTCTGAAAGTCAGTAAAGATTGGGTTGGTTTTTTAATGTACTTAGGATGAGAGATCAATTTTCTGGTCCGTGGTTGGAAGAATGCATTCATTTTCTTTCTCATTTCAAAGACTGGCACGTGTGGAATGTGTGTACATGTGTTGGGATACTCAATGTGTTTTTTTTTAAATCTCTTTCTCTGAGTCCATCTTTCTTTTATATTTTCTCCCTAATCTTTATTTTTAGACATCCACAAGAGTTGCTTTTGAGGCCTCTATATTTCCGAAGATACACATCTCATCTAGAGCCTGGCAATTTAAGGCCCTAGGGTTGGGTAATGGAGAGCTTTCGGTAGAGGATGTTTCTGCTTATCCTTAGTCTCTTTTATATTTTCTCTGCTTCAGCTTCCTTTCTAACAACAATTTTTTGTTGTCGTTTTTGCCTTTGTTCCATTAAACCTACTTTAATATCAGATCAATCTTTTGGGTTAACTCAGAAGAAAAAGCCGTTCATTAGTTTAACCTTATGTTGATTGTCATCTTGCCTGTTTTGAGTGATCTCCTTGCCATTTCAATAATTCAGCAAACATTAAGTTCCTCCAACGTAGAAGACACTATCTGAGGTTGTGGGGACATGATTGTTTTATCTTTCTGATCTTCCCTTTGGCGCGGCACCAAAAGCTGTCTGCACCATCCTGGGCACGGATTGCGAGCCTCTTCCTGTTCTAGAGCCTTCAGACATCGGGATGTTTTTCTCAAAGATTTAGTATTCCCCTTTTGCCAGTGGTCACGCTTCCTACACTGTCACTCATCTCAGCCACCCTCCATTTTCATTGCTGTTGCTGCCTGTATAAGGTATTCCTTTAAAAGGCCATGAATTGGGCGAGAATGTTTCCCCCAAAGCTGGTCCTCTCTGGTTCTAAGATTGTTTGTGCTAGGGGGAGAGGGGAGAAGATGAAGCAAGGGAAAGGGAGTTGTGTTAGGTGAAGCTCCCGGTGATGTGATAGAAACAGGGGTGGGGGATTTTCTGTATTTGGTTGAAAAGAGGGAAAGGAGGGCAAGAGAATTGGTAGAAGGGGCTAGGGAAGGATAAGTTTGGAAGGGCTTGAATAGAAGTGAGAACTCTTCTTGTATCCTGTGAATATTATATGAAAAAAAAACCTGCTGCTGTCTGCTACACACATACACACACCCCTTTACTACCATTCTGTGAAATGAAATTAAAAAGATATGGCTACTGTTTGATATCTCTCTTTAGGGATTAGGAGAGGATATCAACATGAGTGGGGTTTAAGAAGACAGTGGGAAAACACGATGTTTGGGAAAATTTTGGTTTAGGATTGAGACATAGTTTCTCTCTCCCTCTTTTCTCAGTCATTAGACAAGTCAGGTCCATTATGGGGGAAAGGAGCAGGATTGGGAGTGGATGGATTAATGGATTAGGTCACAGATTCCTAAATAGGAGAATAAAATGTATATGAGTCCCACCACCTGAGCTGTTGCTTAGGGCTGTCAAAGATGAAGCAGGAGAGGGGAACAAAAGACACCTCTGGCCCTCCTCCCCCAGGGGGCTGTGAAAAAGGTAGCAGAGCAGCTCCCCTCAGATGTGGGGAGGGGGGTTGCTGGGAGAAGTCGGGGCTGAGTTGATTAGTAGTTTGATTTTTTTTCTTTTAGCTATAGGACGCCCCAAATGTTCTTTGTCTTTTGGAAATAGTGGAAGGGATTATGTGTGAGAGAGCTTCACAAATTATATATTTAAGAGAAGAAATGAGCTCATCTCAGTGGAGAATCTGCACACTCTCTTTGTCCTTTGGTCATGTTTCCCTGCCCACTTTTACTAGACAGAGACAGACAGCTAGCCTTAGTTTGCCAACCTTATTGTTAGAGATAAAGAGAGGAGGTTCCTCCTCCTATCTCTCTCTAGAAAGTCAGCCAGTCCATTTTAACCACCCCCCCCCCACCCTAGCCCACAGCCCAAGAAGAGCAGAGGCTAGCTTCAGAGAAAATGTGTTAAAGTAATGTATAATTTACCATATACACATTCACTCTCTCTCTCCCCAACCCCTGCAACTTGATAGAACTTATTTGTCTTCCTAGACTCTCCTTTGTGTTTGGAAGCACATTTATCTAAAGATAATTGTCACTGAAGATGGATCAATAGAGAGACAGAGGTCTGCTTTTACTTTTTACACACCCCCAGTATCATAAAGTGTATTACTTTCATGACTTTGTATGTCAAAATCTATGTATTTGGACAATATTTGTGGTAAATTGCACACATATCCCCCATCATAAATGTGGCAATGTTTCTCTCCCTTCTTATCCATGTGTCTGTCGCCATGATTAGTGACATTCATGTCAATCAACTGATTTTTAGCCAGATCTAATCCCACACAACACATCTCTCACTCCTCCCCATTCCAACCTCATGTATTCCAATGTTATAGAATCATCAGTTAGATAAAACTATATAAAAACATTTTGGGGATTTAGACATGGGGGGCAGGGGATAATATGGAGAGAAAATTGCATGTGTCAAATAAGGAGAAACATATCAATTAATTCTCTAGATGGAGGACATAAAAAGACACTTATTTGTCATCTTTTAAATAACTATAACTCTAAGTAGGTAGATTCACATATGTCTCTCTAGAAATATTCACATTTTCCTCTCTCTGTCCCTACCTCCCACCATAATTCACAGGAAGACCAGATGATGGACCAGAAAGCCTATCTTCTATTGCCTCTCCTCAAAGAGGAAAAAAAGTAAAAAAATAAATAGCATATTCTGCTTGCATATATGTGTTGTGGGGAAGGAGATGCCCAGCACAATGACCATGTAGAGAGAAAAAATATATGCCTTTCTGTAGCTGAACCCAAAGGCAGAAATAAGGGGGAAGGATGTGGGCTGTAGCTAGGATTTGTGTCTTCATCGTCTTATCCAACTCACAAAGAAGAACGTGTGTGTTCAGATTTGGGGTGGGTACATAGCGGGGAGTTGGAGCGGATAGGGATGTCAAAGAATGGAGGGTAGAACCACGATCTCTGCCCCTGGAGAAGAACAAAGCTATACTTCTGCCTACCTGCCTGCCAGACTGTTCAAAGAAGAAGGTTTGTACCCTGCCTCCCAACGGCACCTCATATTAATCCCATACTCACCCTCGCAATACCCCATATTGCCATGAACTTATCCATTACTGGTCTGAGTGTGTTAACATACTGCCCACTCCTCTCCCCCAGAGCCTTTGCTAGAAATGGACCCTCCTTTCATTTGTCGAAACAAACTGGGACAAAACCTGCCCCCCTCAACCCACTCACACACACACTAGAGACACAAACACCCAGACCCCCAAGCATAGAAGGGCCTTTCCAATTCTAGGTTTATCCAAACCCATACAGCACTGTATCCTCTAGACAAAGGGCACCAAACTATTCCTCTTTTGCCAATCTAGGAGAGATTCCTTCTCATTCCAGCACCCTTTGGGGCCCTCTATCACTGTGTGTGTGTGTGTGTGTGTGTGTGTGTGTGTGTGTGTGTGTGTGTCCTGGAAAAAAATAAAACAAATCAACCATACCAATTAATGGTGTATCCTTCACAGAGATGACATCTCCTCATCATCTTCATCATCACCCTAATCCTTGCACATACTCTATGCAAATTTTTTATAAGCATTGCAATAAATGCTCTGAAATGACAAGGAATTATTTTACCTTTCCTATGACTACTACTACTCTCTCTTTCTGTATACAGAAACTTTGTATTCTTCAAAAGGATGAATTTCAACTGCAGTCTTGTACAAAATTATCTTAATAAAAAAAAGTCATGATTGTTACAAAGGAAACCCCTCTGGTGTCCCGCTTTCTTTCCTCACACTGGAGGGCAAGTGGTCAGAGGTAGGGCTGGGTGTCACACTGTCTTTAAAAGCCCTCAAAAGAAAGGAGACCTAGATCTTCACTAAATGTATAGAAATAGAAAACAGACATTTTACTACTTGAAGAGAGGAATGAGAGTACAAAACATTAGCTTAAACAAAGCATTACTGAGTTGATTAGCCCAGCCAGTAGCCTCCCCAACTAAGCCACATACAAGCGACCACCCATCCTGACACTGCCACAGTGGGAGCACCCAGGGACTACCAGGAGGGGTGGTGAGTTTCTAAGAATTGAATCTCCACACAATTCCATTGCTACTCCTTAACCAAGATGACCCTCCTCAAAAAACAACCAAAAAAAGATCTGTCATACTATGTATTCTCCAAAACTTCCTGATGCAGTACAAGAAAGATGAAAAGGCATCATCTCCATCTGATCCATGCATCAGCCATTCACCCAAAAACCATCACCTCCTCCTACCCCTAAAGTCTCCCCTGTTCCACATCCTATCCCTAAAGCACTCACTTCAATTCTTCTCACCCTCTGTCCTATAATTCTCCAAGCCCCCAAACATTCAGAAACATTCCAACCAATAGACATTCATTAAGCACCTGAGCCGTGTCAGGTATTGCGCTAGACTGGAGATACCAAGACAAAAATGAAAGAGTCTCTACCATTGAGGAGTTTACAAAACATTCCAACTCCAGTTTGAAAGAGTTCATTCTCCTCTTCCCAGGGGCAGGCCTTCTTTCTCAGGTGTTCACCACAAGCTAATCCAAAGGATTCTTAACCTTTGTGTGTGTGTGTAATGGATCTTTTTGATAGTATGCTAAAGCCAAAGAACCTCTTCTTAGAAAAAAATTATTTTTAAACCTATAAAATTATTTAATTTCAAGTTTACTATAGTACAAATTCTGTTACATCAAAATAGTCATCAAAATATTTTTTAAAACAACCCCTGATTAAGAACACCTGAATCCCACCATTCACTTCAACATCTCTACTCACAATCTTACGTTATCCCTCACTATACCCAGAGTGTCTGTAAACTCTTACTTTGACCATCTTAGACTACAACCAGTATTCATTTCCAACCACTAAGCTTCTCATTCCTCACAATGTCATTCCTTTGCTCTTCTCCTTGACCCTGTCCCAACATGACACCCACATACAAACTTATATCACACCTCCTTCCATAATCAAAGATGTTGGCAACATGTACTTGTCTATGATTAGTGAGAAACTGACACCACACCATCAGGATCATCTTTTTTTCTTCCCTACTCTTCCTTCTCAGCAGGAATGCAGACTTCCAGACCAAAGGATCAAGAATACAAAAGACATTACTTCTTTCCGCAGTTTCCACTAACTCATGGAAAATAAAACGCTTCTAGAGGAATTATATGCCAAATCAGAGAAATTACAGTGGAATCCACAGAGAAGGAGAGAAAGAGCAGGGCAGAGAGAAAGAGAAAGAGAGAAAGAGAAAAAGAAAGAGAAAGAGAGAGAGAGAAAGAGAGAGAGAGAGAAAGAGAGAGAGAGAGAAAGAGAGAGAGAGAGAGAAAGAGAGAGAGAGAGAAAGAGAGAGAGAGAAAGAGAGAGAGAGAGAGAGAAAGAGAGAGAGAAGCAAAGCTTTGATAATATAATATTCTTTTGAACTATCACGCTAATCCTCAAAGCATTCGTTCAGTAGCCCCACCACTACCCTCCGCACTCTCAGCAACGGCTAACAAACCACCCCAAAGGGGTTCTGTCTGGAGTCCATATTGGAATTCTTTACTGTACACACTTTACCAGCAAACCCCAGCCCACTTGCTACTTCAAAAATAAAAAATATTGAATCCCTAGTAGAGAATTTCTCCAAAGAAGAAAAAGAGAGTGGAGGAAAATCCAGCAGAAGAGAAGCAAAAGACAGTATTATTAAGAGAATACATGATCTTTAAAGACAAAGCCATTGACTTCAGAGACAGGATGCACAAAGAGAAAGAAAAAAAAATAGATCTCACTTATCTAGCCCACTATGAGCCAAGGTTAAACCCAGCTGTTCTGTACCTCAGTGACCTTAGACAAGTGATCTAATCATTCTGAGCCTAAATTTCTTCATCTTTGAAATGAAAGATTTGAATGTGATGAACTTAAAGTACCTTCTAACTATAATCCTATTACCCTCATCTGACAGGCTAATCTTTCTTGTCCACAAGCATGACATAGTCCTTACATCATAAAGCAAGACACCTAAATCCCAGATATATCTCTATCAGTACCCAAACAATGTCACCTAAGAAAAATCACCCTAAGCTCCCAGTTTCCTCTGATGGAAACTCTCATTGTTACCATTAGGTCAATTATTTGAAAGCAAACAATAGTAACCTTTCCGTGTCTCTGACTTCACACCATCTAAACTCTGGGAACTTGACCACTGTGAGAGAGCCAGCAAAACTTTAACTTCTACACTGCTTTCCATAATTGCTGTTCTCTATAGTTTCTATGACTCCTCATTATGTAGGTATGCATATATAATTACATATGTATATAAATATATATATATATATCACACATAATTCTTCTTAGAATTCTATAACTGCAAATTCTATCCCTCACTGAAAACATAAATGAATTAATGTTGTTTGCCACCATATAGAGATATATAGATATACATGTTATAGAATGTATACATGCACGTGTACATTTATACATAACTATGTCAACAAATAAGGCTCCTTCTTGTAGGGAATGAGTTAGCATTTCACATATAGAATCCCAAGGAGGGAAAAATGCAAGTGCCTAGGAGGTCTTTGATTTGTCATTTGAGAGGACAACCAATTCAAAGCCATTATCCTAGGTCTTGCTAGAAAATTAAGACATATCCTGTTAATGGTCTCACTCTTTTTCCCTTAACCTCTACAAGCTGAGAACATGACCTTCTTTGCCCAATAATGTCATAGATAAATATCTATCTGAGCCCAGAAAGTACTTTAGTATGTGGCATCATAGATAAGATCCTTCTTATCCCCCCACACTAGCCATCATTGAGAAAATAGCAATATTCCAGTCTCAAATTCTTATTCCCGTTCAACCGGTTAATGCACTCAAAAAGACTAGATCTGGAAGCAGTGAAAATGAATATGAAATACCTTGTTCCAGTCACCATCCAGAAACCCCTGAAAAAGAGGGAGCATCCCCCCAGAGAGGGGACTTGCCTATACAAAAACAGAAAGATGCAAAGTTACCTTTGAAGCTGCCACATGATAACAATCAAGGAAGTCACCATGTTAATCACCCACATCTGGACACAGATTTTGAAGTCCACAGTATTAACCACATTCTCCAGATGGCTATAGGAATAGCTTTTAATAAATCTTCTTTGGACATATGTCTTACACGTGCATTTCCTTTCCCTCCATAGTTTAGACACAGGGTTACTACAGCATCACTTGTTTGGAGAGGCATTTGCCATTAAATGAAGACACTGAGATGGGTAGAAGCCAAGTGAGTATCCTCTGCACTTTTAAATACCTCCAGTTCACAGAATTTTCATTCCAATGATTGCAATGAGAATGATTCCACCTAGAGCTTTTTCTTCTACTCTATTGTAAGGAGCCAAGAGCTGCCCCCCACACCAATGTCTCCAATTTCAGTGATGGAGGAACGCTATAAAACAATTTCCCTCTACTACAACCACCTGTTTTTCAGTTTTTGTTAATTCTATCCACCCTTCCATTTGGGAGGATTCTATATCCCAGAGCTATAACAAATAATTCTTGCATCTGGGACAAGCAGTAAGACAAATTAATCTGAGTGCTAGGGGATGGAGAAAGAGATCTCCAAAAGAGACCTCAGACCTTAGAACAAAGAACAAAGCACCACAAAGGGACACACCTTGAATCATTAGAAAGCCATTCTGGGAGAGGTTAGCAATAAAAGGAGCATAGTGGTGATGAGAAGGGGAGAAATTCACCTGAGGTATGGGTTTGGGGGGGAGGGGTATGGGATCAGATAATACTTGCTCAAGGTAGAAATAGGAGCATAAATGCCATCAACACTACCTAAATGTCAGCAGCCAGGGCAAAGACCTGATTTCCAAACGCTAATTAGAGCTTTGCTCTAGCCTCATGACCTTCCTGCTGAGTAAACTCTCAAAGGATTCTAATCAAAACATTGCAGAACCATGAATCTAACATTTTCTCTTCTAGGAAGGATAGACAATGAAGTTGTCAGTGAGAATTCATTAAGGTCACCTCTGTTTTCCCATCCCACAATTAAGCTTCCTTTTCACTTCCAGGTCAGGTTCAACTGTTCCATTTCCATTTTAGCCTCTGTCCCCAACTATTCCTCCTCCCGACCCCAAACCTAGACTCTGCCCAAGCAACCACCCCAGGGATAATTTGACTTATCGTGCTCAGTACCAGGGCTCCACTTCACTACCCAGAAGCCACCAGCTCCAAACCATGCTTCCATTTCTTACACCCCAACGCCATTTTCAGC
>JAQQSZ010008615.1:0-12995 GCA_028646595.1 Phalanger gymnotis
TGAGAGAGAACAGAGGGTGGGAAGGGGGTGGGAGAAAAGGGGGAGGGAAGGGGGTGGGGGTGGGAGTGGGAGTGGTGGGAAAGGAGAAGGAGACTCAGGAGAAGGGGCAGGAGGAAGCCTGGCCTAGCAAGGACAAGTTATATGTAGCCCTGGGGTTCAAATCCAACCTGGGCTACATACCACTTTGTGACCTTAGACAAGTGTCTTCACCTAACCAGGCCTCAGTTGCTTCATTTGTAAAACGGGAGGGGGGGGCTAGGAAATGGAGACAGAGAAGGGGAAAATAAAGGAGGAAGGAGAAGAAAAAGAAAAGGAAAGGAGAAAAATCCTGGGGGAAGGGGAGACACAGGAAGACATGATCAGAGCTTTAGAGCTGGAAGGGAGCTCAGAGCCTTCTCATTTTACAGATGAGGAAACTAAGGCCTGGTCTGGTGAAGTGCCCCACCCAGGGTCACACAGGGAGTCCATTTCTGTTAGAATCTGACACCAGGCACTTGGACTGCAAAGTCGATGTCTCTGCAGCGCCACAGAAAAGAAGGAAGGGGCAGGGGGAAATGAAGGCAGAACAGAGAGGGAAATGGGAGAGGAGAGAATGAAAGGGATGAGGAAAAAAGAGGAAATGGGAAGACAGGTGTGGGAACAGGAAAAAGGAGAGACCAATCAGCCAGCATTTATTAAATGCCTGCTGTGTGCCAGTCACCGCAAATTAGGAAGAGTCCTGGATTTCAAGAAGCTCTCAGTCTAATGGCGGGTCGGCAAGGAAACAATTCTGAACCTGAGTCAGGGAGGAGAGGAGCTGGATGCCTGGGATAACGGGCAGGCCAAGGGACCTTAGCCCCCAGGAAGGGAAAGAAGCGGGAGGGAGGACAGTGGCGGAGGGGAGACTCCTCTGGTGGAGATCCCCTCCCCCTCCCTCTGGGCAGCCTGTCCTCACAAAGCTTTGCATGTTTTCCATGCATACTTTGTAGGAACTTTAGGGCCCCCTGCCAAGCTAGAGAACCCAGGCCCAGGTCCTCTGACACCCTGCCATGTGATCCTGAGCAAATGACCTAGCCTCTCAGTAGCCCAGGAATCACTCAGAGAAGGTGCTGACCTGTGCCGGGCCAGAGTTCCCAGTGAAACTATGGGCGCAGGCCCTATGCCCCAATCCTCTGTTTACTAGGCATCTGCTCCATAAGCTCCTAGAAGGTGGGGTCTGTGGTATCCCTAACACAGTGCCTGGCACACAATTGTTGCAGCTTGGTGGTGCCTGAAGTCAGAAAGAGCTGAATTCAAATCTGGCCTCACTTAACTAGAGCTGTGTGACCTTGGACAAGCCACTTAACTTACGCCTGCCTCTGTTTCCTCATCTGTAAAACAGGAATCATAATAGCAGCAGCCTTGCAGGATCCAGTGAGATCATGTTTGTAAAAACTTCCCACAGTGCCTGGCACATAGTAGGCATTTAGTGTTCACCATTATTACTGATACATATTGAAGGGGAGGAGGGGAGAGAAAAAATGGAAGAGATGAAGGTGGAAGAGAGGCAGAGACAAAAGAGGGAGACTGATTTGAGGGAAGCCAGGAGAATAAGAGTCGAATCTCTCCTCTGCTGGTGACTGATTGACTGTGAGACCTTGAGTGAGTCCTCATCCCTGGCTGGACGATGAAGGGCTTGGCTGGATCCTCCAGCTGGTGAGCCAACAGGGCTGGCCTGGGACGAGATTTATGGGAGCGGGTCCTGCGTTGAGGAAACATCTGAGGCAGATTTTGAACCTAGGTCTCCCTAGCCCCAAGGCCAGCACATTAACCACTGTAATGCCATATTGCTTCTTTAAAGAACGAGGAAAATGTCTGGGTGAGAGACTGGATGCAATTGGGAGAGGGCAGAGAGCAAGGCTGGGGGGCAGAGACTGCAGACTCTGGGGGGAGGGCCGTCGGGAGCCGAGGGGAGGGGCTCGTGCTCTGCATTCCCTTGGGTCTCCCTAGACTGAAGAGGAGTGGGCTTTGCATGGGGTGATATCCAAAGGGACCCTTCCTGCTCGATCTGGAGTTTGTAATGCACACAGAGGAGAGGGAGGCCAAGTGGGAGGAGACCTGGGCTGATCCTAGCTCTGCCCTCAGCTCACTAGGTAACCATGGGCCACTTCCCTTTCTGGGACCTTGGTTCCCTCTCCTGTAAAATGGGCCCAAGATGAACCCTGGAAGGGTCCTTTCAGCTCTGACATGGGCAGGGGAGAGAAAGGGAGAAAATGGGGGAGGGGAAGCGTTGGGGTGGAGGCAGAGGGAGAAGGCTCAGGATCAAGGGCCCTGCCTCTCCCGCTCTTCTCACTTCTGTGGGCGCTACAGATAAATATAGAGGCGTGAACTTGGCTCAGCAAGTCGGCGGTGGGGAGGAAGAGCACTCTCAGGTCTGCAGGTGGGTCACACTGCCCCTCCCCCATCTCTCCCCTGCCCCAGTTACCAGGAGCTGGAGAAGTAGGGGTCTAGAGAGCTGGGGGAGGGGCCGGGGAAGGGCCCAGACAGGATCCTGGTTTTCTTCCGGCTCTGCCCCCCATGTAATGCCCCTCTGACCCAGAGCCCCCTCTGGTCTCCGTTTCCCTCTCAGTTACGTGAGGGGCACAGGCGAGGCACCTCTAAGGCTGCTTGCCCCTTTGCCTTTGCCTGGGCCTCTCGGCCTCTCTTCTCTTTGGGCATTGGGATGTCCTCTGATAAGGAGGGGCCTAAGCAAAGTGACCCCAAGGGGCAGCTCGATGACCTTGGGTGAGTCCCGTCCTGGACGGAGGGCCTCCAGCTTCTAGGGCCCATCCAGCTAATGTTACATGAGTCTGAGCACCGCCCGTTCCCAGCCCACCCACCCCTCTCTGTGCTGAAGTGAAGGACCCTTTCCATTTCTTCCTCCTCTGTCCGCATTCCACCAAGCATCTGTTGAACAGGAACATGGGTCTTCTCTCTTGCAACCTACCCAAACATTCTTCACTGGCCAGCACATAAGTAGACACTTAAAAATGTGTCATTGTATGTATAACCTATATCTGATTGCTTACCATCTCAGGGAGGGGGGAGGAGAGAAAGGGGAGAGGGACAGAATTTGGAACTCAAAAGTTTAAAAATGTTAAAAATTGTTTTAAAATGTAATTGGGGGAAAATAAAATATTCTATTAAAAGAACGAGTTTGTCATTGGCTGACTGATTGCCTAAGATAAGGCCGAGGCTAAGACCTCCTTCCCCCTAATCCCAGCCAGGGGAGGACCCCCAGAGGCAGGAGGAGCCCAATGAAGGGAAGATCCTCAGGGAAATCTGGAAAAGGAGAAGCCACACAGATGGAGCCAGGAATCCTAACGCCGAGGGCCCGGGCAATTTCTGAGTGTGGGAACCCCCTCTACCAATTGATAACAGGTAAGTCACAGGTGGGTGAGCAGCCTGAAGCTCCAGGTTAAGGCCCAAGGTCACAGATCCAGGGAGTCTTCCTGACAGGTCTCTTCTCTCTAGGTCTGTTTCCTTCTCTACCCAATGAGAAAGCTTTACTCAGTGGCTTCTGAGGCCCCTATCAGCCCTAGGAACCAGGCTTCTAACCACTACCCCACCCAGGCTCTCCAACTTTTGCTCACACTTCCCCAGTGGACTGGCCCTTTGCCCAGACTGGCTCTTTCCTGGTCTAAACAGGCAACTTGCTGACTAGAGATGTGTGGTAGGAAGGCCGAATTTATGATCTCAAAAAAGATCATATATATATCTGAATAGTTCGAAATCGCAAGGTATATAGAATTCTCTAAGCAGAAGGCATCAAAAAATTTATTCAGGGCCCACAGCGACAAATTAGTGAACCAAGCTCCCCATCCCAATATTGTGATCACAAGCCTCCAGGCCCAGTAGATCACAAGCCTTCAAGCCTCACAAGAGTAGCCAGGAGGCCACAGAAAAATAGGATGGCATAAATCACATTCACTGGCCTCAAGTCCTCACTCGAACTCCTGGGTGTACACACACACACACACACACACACACACACACACACACACACACACACACACACACACACACACACACACACACACACACACACACACACACACACGTCGGCTCTGCTTTGGCTTCAGCTGTAGTTTCTTACCTCTCCTCGAAGCCAAGCCTCTGGCATTCTCAAGCCCCACCCCAACGACCAGAGACTGTTGGTTTCCGAGTTGACCCCTCTTAAGTCATTAATCTACGCCCACACAGGTTTCACACCTGATAGGGCTTTGGGCCAGGGGCTTAGCACTTAACAGGTGAAAGTACTTTCACAAAATAAACAAAAGCCAAACTCCTCAAGGGCACCCGTTAAACTAAGCCCATTTTGCCTTACTGGCACAAGGTTGAGCTAGCCCTAGTCAGGAAGACGGAGGTTCGGATCCCTCCCCTGACCCACCCTGGCTGGGTGACCCTGGGCTAGTCATTCCTGTCTCAAAGCCCCATGCTACTCTCAAAGGCAAATCTGCCTCAGTAGAAGGCATTTCCTCCCTGGGAGTTCCATGAAGTCACAGGTACAGTTCAATCAGAAACAGACCACTCCTCTCCTAAGGCAAGAAACTCTTCATCTGATCCTTGAATGGATCAGTGATCTCCTCCATGTGGATACTAGCTTCCACCATGGAGATCACACCTCACAGCTGTCCACCTTGCCCAGTTCCCCTCCAGGTACTCCTCAAACACATTGCCAGTGGGCACCTTCCCATGTTCTGGGAAGCCTTCCTTACACTCTCGAGAGGGGTGGGCAGTGTGTGGATGTCAACCATCCAGTGGCTATCCCTCACTCTCCATGACTGGGTCATACTTCTACTTGCTCTCTGTTGACAATTCATATGCTGTGCCTTTGAATTCCTCCTCCATGACATACTGCAGCCTCACATGAGCACCATGCCCTCTCTGTGGCCCTTGGGTGATCCTCTCCTTCCATGCCTGGACACCACACACCACCCCAGGGACATTGCTGTCAAAAGGTCAGACCTTTGTTTCAGCCTGATGTTCCACATAATCCCAAGAACTATTCCCTTTCTGAAAAGCAATCCATCATGCTCTGTCCTCATCCAATTCTGAGCCCACCTCATCGACCTCTTGTCCAAGGTCCGTTTTACTGATGGACCATCTGTAGGTCATCTGATCAGCTCTTGTCTCTTTTTTTTGGAGGGGGAAGGCAAGGCAATTGAGGTTAAGTGACTTGCCCAAAGTCACACAGCTAGTAAGTGTCAAGTGTCTGAGGCTGGATGTCGAGTGTCAGGTCGTCCTGGCTCCAGGGCCAGTGCTCTACTCACTGCACCGCCTAGCTGCCCCACAGCTCTTGTCTCTTACCCAAACTCCTTTGAGTGATGGAGGACTTAGTGCAGGAGGCTGTTCAACATTCTGGAGCTCAGGGCAACCTCACAATGTCATGGCGGACGGGTCTGGAGGACTTCCTCTTCTAGAAGGAATCCCTCTTAGACATGGTGAAAAATGCTTTGGAAAGCGTCTTGCTGTGTTGTTGTGAAGATTGAATGAAATAATGTATAAATGCTAACCATTAGTTATGAGTATTCTGGCTGGGGTCTTTATCATAAAAGAGTTAAAGATAACCCTAGGGCTAGCTTAACTGAGCTAAACTAAAGAGACACTTGGTAGACCCCTTCTCCTAAATGGAAGAAGATGAGGGACAAAAGGCCAGAAGATGGGCAGCAGCAGGAGCAGTAGCAGGTCCTCGGCAGAGAGCAGCGGAGGACCCCCTCTGAGAAAATCACTTTCCTGATGACATCACCAGAGCATGTGGCTGAGGACTGACTAGCCTCACTCACTTATAGGCCCTGGCCCCAGGCAGTCTCCACAGGTACATGTCTACACTAGCGTCCTCCTGTCCTGTGTGGCCCATCCTCTACTGTCGATGGGGTGACCTAGGGGAGACTGTAGCCTGCAGTATAGGGGGAGCTTTCCTTTTCAGTTATTTTGCAGTAGTATTGCATTAAGTCCTCCAGCATAGTGAAAGTAAAGATGGTGGTGGGGCTCAAGACAATGCCTTTGGGTGGATGCCACTGCCAAAGGCCTGAATCTTGAGCAGCTTTCTGGGGGTTTCTGTGTGAGGGGGCTGTCCGGGGTGCTGAACATGGGCTTTGTGCTGCCATGTCTCTGCACCTGTTTACCTTTAGTGGAATGGAAGCCCCCGGAGGGCAGGGCCTTTTTTGTTCTTGGACCACCCAGCACTGAGCACAATGCCCCAAAGAGAGCAGGGTTTGCACAAGGTCTGTTGAATTTTTGAGTTTAACAGAACGTCCATCCTGATGACTCACATGTCACCACAAGCCCGTTCACTGACACTAAGCTCAACCCTTACACTGCAGTCTCAATCTCACGCCTAGCCCCAACTTCTTTTGGTCCCCACATAATCACAGCCCCAAAGGCAGAGATTTTGAATGTGTGTGTTGGGGAAGAGGGAAGAAAATGGTGGAAAATGAACATGTGCCTAGGTTTGAGTCCCAGCTCATTGGCCAAGTCATTGTGTTAAAGCTGGCAAGTCTTGGTTTGTCTCTACCTTCACAACATCTCTCCTCAGACACTGCCCCCAGCCTGGTGCAGTCCCTCATCCCCTCATACCTGGACTATGGCAGTAGCTGCTGTGGTGGGGAGGTCTGCCTGTCTTGGGTCTCTACCCCTTCCACTCCAGCCTCCATTATCCACCAAAGGGATTTTCTTAAAGCTCAAATCTGGCCATATCACCTCCATTGGCTCCCTATTGCCTTCTGGAGCCAATAGAAAATCCTCTATGTAGAGTTCAGTGCCCTTGACTCAGCCCCCTCCTACCTTACTGGTCTTTTTATGGTTTATGCCCCTATACATACTCAGTGCTCCGGCTGCATGGGCCTCCACAGGATACTTTGGAAAACATCATCCTGTTTTGTTGTTGTGAAGATTGAATGAGACAATGTATAAATGCTAATTATTAGCTATGGTTATTCTGGCTGAAGCCTTTATCATAAAAGAGTTAAAGATAGGGCTAGCTTAACTAAACTAAACTTTACTACTAAACAGCTAAAGAGACATTTGGTAGACCCCTTCTCATAATTGGAAGAAGAGCTACCACCTCACACAGGGCCATGGCACTGACCATCCTCAAGACCTGGCACACTCTCCACTCTCCCCTCTCCCCTCCACCTTCTAGCTTCCTTCAAGACTTGGAGCAAATCCTACTGTCTGCAACAAGCCTGTCCCAGTCCTGCCCTCTCTCCTCCAACTTCATGGTGCCTGTCCACTGAGATCCTCCCATCTACACTGCATGCATCTTGTATGTACGTAGATTATATGTACATATGTACATACATTATATGAATGCCATCTCCCCCAGGAGAAGATGAGCTCCTTGAGGGCAGGGTCTGGGTTTTTTCATTTTTCATTGTATCCCTGGAGATCAGCCCAGAGACTGGCATATGGTAGGTGTTTAATAAACTCTTGTTGCAGATGGTGGCTATGATGATTTTCTCTCTCTAGGACTCATTCAAATCACCTGTAAAAGGAAGCTGGATAACACTTGCCCAGCCTGCCATACTCATAGGGCTGCTTTAAGGACTTAATTCAATTCAACCATCATTTAACATGTGTCTGCTACATGCTGGGCATGGGGGGCAGTACAAAGAAAAAAACCATTCCTGTCCTCCAGGAGCTTACACTCTCCTGGGGGAAGCACTATATACACAGATAAATAACACACACTGGTGTGCTACCGACTGGGCCCATCAGGAAAGGCCTCCTGAAGAAAGTGGCACTTGGAGCTTGGAAGCTTGGAAAGAAACAAAGGATCCTGGGGGGGACAGTGGTTAGGAGGCAGAACATGGCCTTGGGAGCCAGCTTGGACAAGGTATGAAAATAAGAGATGAAATGTCAGGTCTGAGGAGGTACGCCAGTTTAGCTAGCTGTAGGAATGCATAAGGAGGAGCAACACAGAATCAGACTAGAAATATAGGTCACAGCCAGGCTCCATTAGGCTTTAAAGTCCAAACAGAGACATTTGTATTTTGTCTTAGAGTCAGTGGGAGATGCTGAAGCTTTCTGAATCTTCAGGGAAATGGCCAAGACAGGCTGATGCTTTAGGAATGTCAACCTGACAGTTGGAGGGAGGGTGGACTGGAGAGGGACGGGGTGAGCAATGATGAGCAGCAAAAGGAGCATGGCTGTGAGTGGGGAGAGGGGGAAAGAAGTTGTGGCAGCAGAATCCACAAAAACTGGCAAATAATTGGAAATGGGATGGAGTGAGGGTCCAGCACCAAGGTCAATTCCTGGGCCCTGTGCAGGGGAGAAGGGCACGGTCCTGCACAGAGACAGAGAGATGACTTCTGTCTGATGATGCTGAGCTGGAGATGCCGTCCCACTGGAGAAGTCCAACAGGAAGCTGGAGGTGCTGGGCTGGCCCTCAGGAGAGCAATGGGAGTGGAAAATGGACATTTGAGAGCCATCGATGTAGAGATGAGAGCTGAGGTCATGGGACCTGATGATATGATCCAGCAAGTATGGAAGGAGAAGAAAGCTGGGGAGCAGCTGCAGACAGAGGAGGAAAGCAGTGGCTCCCATTGGCTGCTCCTCAGCCTGGCATTCAAGGCCCTATCCTCCATTTTCCAGCCTCGACTGCTGCTCAGCCTCCACTCCATTCAGACTGGTCTGTCACTGAGCTACCCAACCCTTTAGCACTCTTTCATGTGGGGATGAGGCACAGAATGGGCACTGGGAATGGATTCCAACAGGAACTCTAGGAAGCCAGCACCAGGTATTTACTGACCCAGATACCCATCCCTGTCACCCTGCTGGCTCAGTTCTTTCTCAAGGTGTTTAAGAACAGAGACTGTGACCTCTTCCTGCCATCATAGGATCCTGGGAAATGAAAACTAAATAACTGGTATTCCATAGTTAGCAGATTCCCACATCATGCCACCCTGACCCTTGTGATGCAGACATTGTTTGCCAGGGTAACCCCACTCCCCCTCCCTCACTCTCCCTTCCAACTCTTCCAACTCTTCTCACTCTTATTCACTTTGGCCCGACTCCTCCCTATTCCCTGAGGAGCCATGGCACTGGGCCTCCCCCTTCCACTGTGCCCTCTGGGATCCTCCTCTGCCTCCCCCTGCCACTGTGCCCCCTAGGATCCTCCTCTGCCTTCCTCTGACACTATGCCCCCTGGGATCCTCCTCTGCCTCCCCCTGCCATTGTGCCCACTGGGATCCTCCTCTGCCTCCCCCTGCCACTATGCCCCCTAGGATCCTCCTCTGCCCTCTCCTTCCACTGTGCCCTCCGGGACTCTCCTCTGCCTCCTCTTCCACTGTGCTCCCTGGGATCCTCCTATGCCTTCCCTGCCACTGTGCCCCCTGGCATCCTTCTCTGCCTCCCCCTCCCACTGTGCCCCCTGGGATCCCAGTTATATCATTAAACAGTGGTCCTTCACCTTAGAGCATTCTCTTTCATACTTTCTCCATCTTTTCCAACTTACAGAAACCTGGCTGCCTCCAGGAGGCAGTGTACTCCTGGCCACCCTCTCCAATACTGAGTGATCTCTCCTCTTCTTTTCTCCTGGACTGGTCTGATTTCAAATTCCACTTGTGACCCTTACCACCCATATGACAATGAGCAAGACATTGCAAAACTCAGTTTCCTAATCTACAAAACAGTAAATAATACTTCTAGGTAATACAGTGGCGAGAGCATTAGACTTGGAATCATGAAGACCTGTATTCAAATCCTGCCTTAGATACTAGCTGTATTACTTTGGGCAAATCATTAACATCTGACTGCCTCAGTTTCTTTATCTGTAAAATGGAGATAATAATAGCACCTACCTCCCAAGGTCGTTGTGAAGATCCCAAGAGATAATATTTGTAAAGTGTTTGGCTAACTTTAAAGCACTATGTAAATGATAACTATTAATAATAATAATTATTATTATATACATCAGAGTGTTGTTGTGAAGTGCAGAGGAGATAATATATGTAAAATGTGCTGAAAATGGCAGCCGTTATTATCATGCCTTAGATCCTATCATTCCCTTCAGCTGAACCACCTACTTGATTCTGAACTCAGAAATTTCTTTCTGATGATCACCTCCTACCCTTCCATCTCTCCTTCTGCCTCATGACCAAGCCTCCGGTCTCCAAATACCCCATCTCACCCCAGCTCTGGCTTCACTTTCCTCCCTCCCTCCCTTCACAGCTTTCACCTATATCCCACCACGGTCCTCTGCCCCAGAATCATTTGCCTCCTGGTCCCATCACCTCTGACACCTTGCCAGACCTGAACCCCGAGTTACTCCCCATCATCCTCTGCTCCCCTCAGAGCCAGATGCCACATGCTGCCATAGAAAGTCCTGTAACTGTACTGAATGGGGCCACAACAAATTGAGGTGGTCTAATCTTGACTGAACCTTCACTGTTGCATGACAATCCTTTGATTCTTCCTTAACTGATTCACTATCATACTCCCCAAAGAATTAGCTCAAACCTTTTTTTCTCTTCATTTCCCTCCAGAGTCTGTGTATCCCTCCTTCTTGACACATTCTAAAGAAACCTCACCTCGTCCTTTAGGGAGATAATCGAGGCCAGCCACCATGAATGTCTCCTACTCCATACCTCAGAACTCTTCTTCATCTTCTACTGTCATCTCCTTTTATGCTGGTCTTCAAAAAAGACATGGACTTTCTCCTTGCCAAAGCTACCACCTCAGTTTCAATCTTGCAGCCAGATGGCATGGGGAGTAGCGTGCTGGTTCTGAATTCAAATCCAGCTTTGGACACTTACTAGTGCTGTGAAACCTCCTGCCTCAGTTTCCTCAACTATAACATGGTGATAATAATAGCATTACTTCCTAGGGTTATTGCAAAGATCCAATGAGATGATAATTATCCAGCACTTGGCACAGTGCCTGGCACAGAGAAGGCACTGTGTTGGCTATCTTCTTCATTATCATTACCTTCCTAGCCCCTCTCTTGGCTTGTGTCCCTGGTTCTCCTCTCCTTTCTTACCCTCAATGTCTTACCTCCTCTCCCCTCCTTTATTAAGATAACAAAGATTCACTTCCTTGCAGTACTCCTAGATGAACCTTCACTTGACCTTCCTGCCTCCTTAAGCCCAATATTTCTTCTTCCTTTCACAGCCAAATTCCTGGGGAAAGATAATCTTCTTGCTTCCCCCTTCTTCCCTTTCCACTCTCTTCAACCTCTTGCAGTTGAGCATCCTATCCTGGTTGGTTATTCTCCTTTGTTCTCAAAGACTATCAAAATGACATCTCTATGTTGGGGTCAAGGTACAGTGTGTGCGATCATGGCTGATGAGGCTAATAGGAGCCCAGGAAGCTCCTCTACAGGTCACAACAAATAGTCCATATGGGTGTATGGAGTGGAGATGCCTCTAAGTGTGCACATCTCACATTTCCTTTGTGCTACTGTAATTGTGCTTTGCTCATAGAGCACAGCACCTTCTCTGATGAGGGCGTGCCTTGCTGGGAAGACTTTTGCCAATGTCTCCCATGTCACGAATGGATTCCAAAGTTCTTCATATAGACCAAGGGTGGAGAACCTGCAGCCTGGAGGCCACATGTGGCCCTCTAGGTCCTTGGGTGCAACCTTTTCACTCAGTCCAAGTTTTACAAATCCATCTATTAAGGGAATTTGTTCTTTGAAGTTTGGATTTAGTCAATGGGCCACACTTGAGGACCTAGAGGGCCACATGTAGCCTCAAGGCCACAGATTCCCCACCCATGATATGGACCTTGAGAGTGTTCTTGTGTCATTTCTTCTGACCACCACGTGGGCACTTGCCTCGTGCGAGTTCTCCATAAAATAGTGTTTTAGGCAAACATACTTTTGGCATTTGAACAATGTGGCCAGGTTATCACAGCTGCACTCTGTGCAGTAGAGTTTGAATGCTCGGCAGTTCAGCTTGAGAAAGGACCTCAGTGTCTGGTACCTCATCCTGCCAGGTGATCTTCAGAATCTTCCCAACACAATTCAAATGGAAGAGACTCAGTTTCCTGGCATGGCACCAGTAAACTATTCAGGTTTCACAGGCATACAACAATGAAGTCAGCACCACAGCTCTGTGGACCTTCAGTTCAGTACTCAGTCTAGTACCTCTTCTCTCCCACACTTTCCTTCAGAGACCCGCAGACACTGAGCTAGGTCTGACAATGCATGAATCAACCTCATCATCTATGTGTACATCCCTGGTAAGTATACAAAGTAAGTGAACTTAACCACAGTATTCAAAGCTTCTTTAACTGCTGTAACTGATGGTTCTGTTATGGATGGCATGGTGCTGGCTGGTGGAGAACCTCTGTTTTTTTGGTGTTAGTTGAAAGGACAAAATTAATACAAGCAGCAGAGAACTGATCCATACTTTGTTGCATCTCAGCCTCAGAGGCTGCATTGAGTGCACAATCATCTGTGAGCAAAAACTTATGCACCAACTCTCCCTACATTTTAGTCTTGGCTTGTAGCCTATGAAAAACAAAGGATGGGAAATCAATCCCACAAAGGTTCAAGGGCCAGCTCAAACTGCAAAATTTTGAGGGATACAGTGGAATAGAGAACTGCAAGAAATCCTCCCACAGGCTCAACAAAAAAATCCAGGATTTTCCCACCCTTACTAATAAGAAAGAGGCCCAAAAGTTCATAGGGCTATTTGGTTATTGGAGACACCACATCCCACATTTGGGACAGATTTTAAAACCCTTGTATAAAGTCACCAGAAAGAAATACGAATTTGATTGGGGACTTGAACAAAGTAGAGCTTTTGAGGAAGCGAAAGCTGCTATACAATTAGCTCTGGATTTATGGCATATGCAAAATGGGCTAGTGGAATTACAAGTGACTGTACAAGATGAGTATGCGAATTGGAGTCTGTGGCAAAAACAACAGAGCCGAAGTGTACCTTTAGGCTTTTGGTCAAGGAAACTGCCCTCATCTGGAATGCAATACACACCTTTTGAGAAGCAGCTGTTAGCTGCATATTGGGCCTTAGTAGAAACTGAGCAACTAACTC
>JAQQSZ010008616.1:0-2500 GCA_028646595.1 Phalanger gymnotis
TGATGGTGATGGTGATGGTGATGGTGATGATGATGGTGATGGTGATAATGATGGTGATGGTGATGGTGATGATGATGGTGATGGTGATGGTGATGATGATGGTGATGGTGATGCTGTTGATGATGATGGTGATGATGGTGAGGATGGTAGTGATGGTGATGGTGATGATGATGATGATGACGATGATAATGGGGGGATCCTTGTGGCCCCTGTAACACAATGAGGGACCTGGAATCAGGAAGCCCTGAGTTCAAATCCAGCTTCAGGCACTTACTGGCTGTGTGACCCTGAACAAGGTGCTTTACCTCGGCCTTGCCTCAGTTGACTCTTCTGTAAACTGGGGATAATAATAGCTCTGACCTCAAAGGGTTGTTGTGAGAATCGAAAGAGAAGGTATTTGTAGGGCACTTAGCCCAGAGTCTAATACACAGTAGGTGTTTAATAAGTGCTGATCCCCTTCCCTTCTCCCTTCCCCCTTCCTCCCTGTAGTACACTGCCTATTTCTGTGCTATATAGTCTGTGGTCAGACTATAGTTAGTACCAGCCCTGCCCTGCTTCCTCATCCCTTCGTTATAAATCTCCCCACAAGTGGCCAACAGAGTCCCAGCATGAGGGGGAGCATCTTTGCCATTTGCTTTGGAGGGGACAGGACCTTTGTACCTCATTAATCATTTTTCAGTCATGTCCAACTCTCTGAGAGCCCATTTGGGGTTTTCTTGGCGAAGACACTGGGGCTGTTTGCCATTTCCTTCTCCAGCTCATTTGACAGCTGAGGAAGCTGAGGCAAATGGGGTTGAGCAACTTGCCCAGGATCACACAGCTAGAAAGTGTCTGAGGCCAGATTTGAGCTCAGGAAAAGGACTATTCCTGACTCCAGGCCCCAAACTCTGTCCACTTCACCACCTAGCTAGTGCCCCACCAGATACCCCAAAATTACAGGTTTTCCACTGTTTACAAGTATAGTGATGATGGTGGTCACCCCAGGTCCCAAACTGGCTCTGGAGGGGCTTCTAAAATGAAAGCAGTACAAGCTGACATTGCACTTTCATTATAACAATGACTAGCATTTCTATGTCAGTTCAAGGATTGCAAAGCACTTTACATGCATTGTCTCATTGGATCCTCACAATGGCCCAGGGAGGTGGATGCCATTATCACCATCCTCATTTTACAAATGAAGAAAGTGAGGCAAACAGAGGCTAGGTGACTTGCCCAGGGTCACACAGCTAGGAAGTAGCTTAAGCTAGATTTGAACTCAGGTCTTCCCCCCATCGGTTCCATTATCCCACTATCACTGCCCCATCCACCTGTGCTGAGAACTGGGAATAGCAAGTCAGGCTAAGTCAGTCTAATCCGGAGCTCTTGCTACTGGGCTTTTATCTCTTTATTATGCCCATTTCACAAATGAGATAACCGAGATTCAAAGAACGGCTTGCTCAGTGTCCCGTAGCTATTGGATATTTGAGGTAGGTCCAGACTCTGGCAAGATGACAAGCCTCTGTGGCTGGCGCCTGAGGGTGCTTCCCTCATCCAAAAGGCACATGGGATTTTGTTAGTTAATTGGCCTGGGAGCTTCTGAGAGTCATCTTCCTCCTCATAATCCAAGGTCAAAGATGGGTAGATGGGGTTCCCCTTCAGGGAAGTTTGGGGGGAAACCATAAACTCTAGAGCTCAAGACTTGCAAGCAATCCGAGAAATTATCTAGTCTCAGTTCCTCCCTGACGGATCCCCTCTTAAGAATCCATGAGACTGGGCTGTCCAGGCACTGCTTATATACTTCCAGAGATGGGGAACTCACTACCTCAGAGGCAACGTATTCCATTCTTGAGTAATTCAAGTTATTAGAAAGTTCTTTTTTATGTTGAGCTGTAATCCAGCTCCTTGTGACATCCACCCATTGCTTCTAGTCCTGACCTCTGAGGCCAAGCAGAATCAATTTAATCACTCTTCATATATTGGAAGACAACCATCAACCCCATGCCCAAACATCCTGGCAGACATGACCCTAAGTCTTCCAAATCTGTGCTAGCTGAACACAAACCCTAGAAAATGTTACCAAATTGGAAAGATTCTTGAGTATAGACCTAGTAACTGACTGAAGCCCCTAAGCAGACAAAGTTCGAAGAGTCTCCCCACCAGGTAGGCCACAGGACAACGAATTTTTCCACCATAAAACTCTTTACCACTCACTGTCTTCTGAGCTGGGGATCTGGGATCTGCAACAATGCACCAAGTAATTAACCATCCCATCAACTTCATCTAGTAGGCCCTCTATAATTGCTTGTTCCCTCTCTCCCTTCCCTGGGCGCACCATCCCTGTGCTAGACAATACGGCTCAGTGATGTGGTTGCCGAGCTACTCTATTCTACCATCTGCTAAACCTCTTCCAGCCCAGCTTTTGCTCTTTACTCCCATCAACCAGGATTCAGGGACTTGAAAGCCTCTCTCTGACAGAGATAACTGTAGCTCTTTTATTGTGTAGCCAAAAGCAATAAACTAC
>JAQQSZ010008616.1:7500-12994 GCA_028646595.1 Phalanger gymnotis
TCAAAACAATATATAGATAGGAAACAATACTCTCATTAGCCAGGTACCAAATGGAGCTGTGGAGACAGTGAAGGCTACGAAGAGTCAGAGAAGGGCGAGAGCTCTGGGAATCTGACTGGTCTGGGAAGACTTCCTGGAAGACGTGGGCTTTGAGAGATGAAGAAAGGCAGCACAGTGGCAACAAGAGCCAGCCTTAGAGTCTGGACAGCTGGGGATCACATCCCAGCATTGCCACACACAGGGTCTGTGATCTGAGGCACTGCCCCCAGCCAACTCCAGAGGACCATGAAGTGCAGAGGAGTTTCCGATGTGTATGGATAGAGTTCGGGAAAAGCCATCTTCAGCAAACAGATGGTACCTCAGGACAAGGGTCAGTCGGGTGTCCTGAAGGACTGGATCTTAGGATGTGAGTGCCAAGTCCAATAAAAACCATCTGGATGGCGGCATGGTGAGGCTGAGGCCTGCTGCTGTTCCAATTTAGTAACATGGTCTCAACCCTCAAGCCCACTGTGTACCTTAGCCCTTTATGTCAATTCTACAAGCATTTATTAGGCACCTACTCCATTCCAGGCACCTTGCTTGGTACTAGAGATACAAAAAAAAACATAAATAAAAGTCCCTGCCCTCAAGAATAAAAGCTCTGCAAAGGTACGGCTTATTTTTTTTGGCCCCTCCCAAGCCCTTGGCACAGTGCCTGGCACATATAAGGCACCTAATAAATACTTACTGCTCCATTCATTCATTTTACTGGGGAGAGGGGTAATGAACACAAATAAATAAATATATACACACATATGTACAGAGTAGTTTTCAGACTTGTATGAACTTACCCCAAATGAAGAACTTAGCCAAGAAAACTACATAGACAATGACAATGTAAATGATTAAATTGGACGGAAAAATAAAAAAGAAACCGAACTCTGTCTAATTAAAATGACCATCACTACCTATACATGTCCCTCTCTTCTACACAGAGGTGAGGGACTGTGGGTGTGGATTGTTATCGCTCCGTCATTTCAGGCGCGTCTGACTCTTCGTGACCCTGTTTGGGGTTTTCTTGGAAAAGATACTAGAGTGGCTTGCCATTTCCTTCTCTGGCTCATTTCACAGATGAGGAAACTGAGGCAGAGTTTTAAGCGACACAGATAGCAAGCATCCAAGGCCAGATTTGAACTCAGGAAGATGAGTCTTCCAGACTCCGGCCCAGCTCTCTGTGCACCGTGGCTCCAACTAGCCACCCACACGGAGAGCGTGGAACATCGTTCACCATCCAATTTGACTGGCCAGTTTTGTGCAACTGCTTTTTTCCCTTTTATTTTAGATGCTGTGTGATAAGGGCCGGTTTATGGAGTGGGGAAGGGAGTGAGATCAATGGCTCTTTAGGGGCGGCTATTTCCAGGGGGAGGGCAGTTTGTTAACAGAAAGGCAGGAGCTCCAGAGGGCAACGTGAGGCCATGTGGTCACACCCTGGCTCGAGCACTTAGTGTGAAGGCGCCTTTCTTAGGCCCCAGATTCTCCATCTGCCGGGTGATGTAGGGGGTGGATTAGATGGTCTCCAAGGCCCTTTCTGCGTCTAGATCTCTGGTCTCAATGATCCTAAGAACAGGGAAGAGCAGGGTTAGAAGTCAGGTGGCAGAGTGACTTGGGATCTGCTGAGACTGATTATTGAAGGGGCATACAGGAAAGAAGCCAGAAGCACAGAAGGAGAAGGAAACCACTGGTCCAGTGGGTCATTCTCCACCCCAGATTTCTCTGCTCCCCGTGGCTGTGGCCAAAGGTAGTAGAGGGATGCTGCTATGGGGAGGTAGGAGGGACTCTACTGAGCAGATTGTCAAAGGTAAAGCTAATTGGGGCAGCTGGGAGGCACAGTGGATAGAGAGCTAGGCCTAGAATTAGGAAGACCCGAGTTCAAATCCAGCCTCAGGCACCTACTATATATGTGTGTATGACCCTGGGCAAGTCACTTCATCATTATCTGCCTCAGTTTCCACCATTCTAAAATGGAGATAAAAGTATCTACCTCCCAGAGTTGTTGGGAAAATCAAATGAGAAAATGATATAAAGCGCTTGGTACCGTGCCTGATGCATAGTAGGTTGTGTATAAATGTTAACTATTATGATTATCAATCCTGGAGAAATACACAAAAAGTAGAGCAGAGGCAGGGCACAAGCCCCCCTGGGGCAGCTGTCCGGTGCCAGATCCTAGACCCTCTGGGGTCATCCTCAGCTGATCACTCTCGCTCACTCATTTCCAATTGCCTCAGTTTCCTCATCTGTAAGTTGACAAATCTTATTTTTACTGTCACGATATCTCTTGCATATACCACCTTCTGCCCGCTCACACAGCCACCACCCTGGTTCAGACCATCATCGCCTCCTGCTCGCACCAATAGCCTCCTAATTCCTGTTACAGTGGTTCTCCTGCCTTGAGGAGCTCTCCTCTCCAATCCAGCCTCCACTCAGCTGCCAAAGAGATTTTCCTAAAGCCCAAGTCTGACCTTGGTTACTCCCTGGCTCAATAAACCCCACTGGCTCCCTAGAATCTCCAAGATCCAAAATAAAACGCTGTTTGTTGTTTAAAGCTGGTCCGTTCCTACCTGCCCAGGCTTTTTCTACATTACTCTCCTCCCCACGTTCTATGATCCAGCCACACTGGCCTCCCAGCTCTTCTCCACATGGGGTGTCCCATCTCCCATGGCCAGAATGCTCTTGATTATCGCCCCTTGACGTCACCGGTCTTCCTCAACAATGAAGGACAAACAGCACCAGTTTCCCCATCTTCCTTCAAGACTCCCGTCCAGTTCCACCTCCTGTGTGAGGCCTTTCCAGGTCCCCTCAACAGCTGGCACCTTCCCCTTTCAGATTGCTTTCCATCTACTCTGTGTGGGTGTGTGGGTGTGTGGGTGGGGGGGGGTGGGGGGGTGTGGGGGGGGGGTAGGGGTGTGGGGGGGGGGCATGGGTATGTGTGTTGTAGGGATTACATATTGACGTGTTGTCTCCCCCATTAAAACGTCCACTCCTTGAGGACAGGGTCTGTTTTAGCCCTTGGTTGCATCCCATCACTGGGCATGCCTGGCATGCCATTAGTGCTTACTCAATGTTTGTTGACTGATTACAAACTTCTCAATGACCCTCTATAATAGGCACACTAAGGGAGATAACATGATAAATCAGACCAACAACACAGCAAATTAGAAGTGCTAATTGCCTCAAGCAAGCACAGAGGGCAGTGGGAGGTGGAAAAGGTCACTTCTAGCTAGAAAGTTCCGGAAGGTGTGCTTCTTAGAGGAGGAGGCATTTGAGCGAATTCTTGAAGAATGGATTGGATTTCCACAGATGGAAATTGAAGGGAAGGCACTGCAACTGAGGCCATCAGCAGGAGCTCCACTCTGCCCAAGTCCTTCCCGAAACACGGGGCCTGCGTCTAGACGTCCCACTCCACGTGTGGTCCACTCAAGGCAGCGTCTGCAGGGCTGTCTCCCCGCCCTTGTTCTCCTGATTGGGGAGGCCCCCCTCCTCTATTAACACCACCTGATACCACATTGGTTTTTTGGGGGGAGTTTTTGTCAGGCTTTTGGCTCACAATGACCTTGGAGCCCAATTCAACCACAGGCCGCTTTCATGTGAATTCTTCTTGTCCAGTCACGCCTCTCACGTCCTATTCTTCATTAGCTGAATGCTAGCATGCCCCCACCTGGCCATGAATCCTCCACAACTGGGAGCAATCTCTTTTGCTTAAGAAAATGAGAAGAGACAAAGGCCACCCGGGAGTGTCTCTCCTCATGTCTCTCCTCATTTTCCTAAGCAAAAGAGAAGTCCCGTAAATAAATATCCTTCTGCTGGTGGGAAACTGGGCTCCCCCTTGGGGCAACGAGGGGCCCTTGCTGCTTTTGGCTGAAATGGGAAGCCATACTAAGTAAACACAATGTAAAATCTCAGTGCATAGAGACCAGAGTGTTAGACACAGAATTAGGAAGACTTGGTTTGAAGACCACCTCAGACACTTTGCCAACTAGTACTCCAGCTATGATCCTCCTTTAGAGATGGAGAAACTGAGGCTGAGAGATGGCCCGACAGCGTCACAGCCAGAACTTGAACCAAAACCCAGCATTCTTTTTCTTACACCACACCCCTGCTCCTAGGATCTGGCCATTTTCCCCTTTCTAAAGGACTGCCACCAGTTTTCTGTGTGCTCTGGACCCTGGCAAAGGGAGAGAAGGGTCACTGGGAAAGGCTGTGTCTTCCTAGGGGCAGAAATAGAGCCGGACTCCATTCTTCTGGTGAATAGTGAATGCCCACACTGTGCGGCTGAAATGGGAGCTCAGGGGAGGGAGAGCCAGCATTGAGCCCAGGGACCCCACAGTGGGCAAGACCACTGAAACATTGGCAGCCCTCACCCTGACCCTCTGGGGGTGGCCTTCGAGGCTGTGGGGATGTAATCCCAGTCATGAGAAAGAAAGCTGGTGTCTAGCCTTTGAGCCGCCTCTCTGCTGCTCTCCCTGCACCTCTCCCTTAGTCACTGAGCACACTGGGACATTTCCTGGTCTGCAGCCCCCCAGGACCAAGCCAGAAATTTTGCTCTCAGGTAACTGAATTATTTACATGCCACCTATCAGTATAAATCCCTGCCCATGGGCCTGTTCTGTCTCCTCTCTGTTCCTTTTACTCTTCCTGTTCAGTTGCTTCAATGGTGTCCAACTCTCTGTGACCCCATTTGGGGTTTTCTTGGCAGAGATCCTAGAGTGGTTTGCCATTTCCTTCTCCAGCTCATTTGACATACAAGGAAACTGAGGCAAATGGGGTAAAGTGACTTGCCCAGGGTCACACAGTTAGTACGTATCTGAGGCCAGATTTGAACTCATGTCTTCCCGACTCCAGGCCCACTGTGCCACCTAGCTGCCCTTTTTCTCTACCTCTGCTTATAAACTGTTCTTTGCCATCTGTCCTGTCTTCTCTGGTCTCTAGCTTTGTTTATACATTTTTCTACAGTTCAGTGGAACGAGAATGGTATTTGGCATCAAAAGACCCAGATTTGAAACCTGGCCCTGCACTTACGACTTGTAGACATGTTAACTCTCTTCTGTTTCCTCCTCAGTAAACAGAGGGTGTTGGGCTGGGTGGCCTAATGGGAGGTTCCTTCCAGTTCTCAGGCTCTGATCTGATCTCTTTTCCCTACATAGGTGTCCTTTCTAACCTCTCAGACCTGGGGCTCCCTGAGGGTAGGAGCTGCCTCTCAGCCAGACCAAGGGCTCTCTGGGGCTGTGGGGCCCCCTGAGCTGTGACCACAGTGAAGGAGGCAGCAGAGGCTGCCTCTCAATTGGGGTTTTCAGGGTAGAGTCAAGTGTCCTGTGGCTGGAAAGTGGAGGCTGACTCGGCTCTGGGCAGGGGGGTGGACTGAATGACCTCTGGAGGGTTCCTGACCTTTCCTGTTTGCTTATCTTCATTGCTGTTTCTGAAGGGTCTGCCTGCCTGTTGCTGTGTCTTGCAGTTTGTC
>JAQQSZ010008617.1:0-12994 GCA_028646595.1 Phalanger gymnotis
AAAAAGTTTTTTTTTTTTCATGCAACTAGAAAATAAGATGCACAGGCAATGGGGCATAGAGATTTATCTTGCCCTACAAGAAAGTAAGGGAAAGGGGGATGGGAAGGGAATGGGGGGACGGAGGGGAGGGCAGACTGGGGAACAGGGCAACCAGAGTGTATGCCATCTTGGAGTGGGGGGGTGGAAATGGAGAGAAAATCTGTAATTCAAACGCATGTGAAAATCAATGCTGAAAACTAAACATTTTAAAAAAAAGAAAAAAAGAAAAAAAAATAAAACCTCTCCCTTAAAGTAAAAAAAAAAAAACCAAAAAACATGGTGCCCAGAACTGACCACAATATTATAGATGTTGCCTGAATAAGGCAAAGTACTGGGAATCTATTATCTCTCGTGATCTCAAAACTATGCTTCTCTTAACTCAGCCTAAGAATGTATTTGAATTTTTTGGTTACCATATCCCTCCGCTGATTAGTATTGAGTATATTTCCCACTGAAATCTCCAAGTATTTTTCAGATGAACTGCACACTGGTCCTACTTGCCCCATCTTATACTGCTGAGGTGAATGTCTTTTTATCCTATGTACCCTTGCTTTTATTCATGTTAAATTCAATTTTCTTAGTTCCGGTCCATCATTCTTTCTTGCTAATAATGTTTAGGATACTGGCTCTGTCATCCAATATGGAAGCTATCTCTTCTATCTTTATGTCATCTGAAAATTTGAGAAGCATGTAATTTATGCCCTCGTTCAATATATTAGTAAACAATTTAAATGGAACAAGGTCAAGGACAGATCTGTGGAGCTCTGTTACTGTAATGGTAATCAAAGCAGGAATTTTTGCTGTTCTTCTCTTAAGTGCCTTTAATGAATCTGGCTTGTGTTTGAATGGGACAGGTAACCATTGAAATAGCCCCCCACCCCTGGCTTTGAAAAAACCCAGACGTTGGTGCTTCTCTGGTAACTATGTACTGAGATGATGGACAGAAAGCTAGAAGCCTGTCTACTGGTTTGTGTTATTTGATCTGCTGATATTTTCTGTTTGTAATTTCTCTTTGTATTTGCCCTGAAGTTCAGGGGGCTGATTTTTTCCCCCTGAATGAAGTGAATGATACATGTGTGTTTAATTAAACTGAGATTGTTGACCCTTAAAGTTGCTTTCCTTAGAAAATCAGATCCAAGAACCTGTGTTGGCAGCCCTTCTGCATGCTCTTGTTGTTGGTCTTACACAGCTACAGTAGCTGCTAGCAACATTGTTGTTAACAATTAGATACCTAATTCCCAGTTGAATTTGAACCATTGATGATTCCTCTTTGGTCCTAACCACTTAGTCAGGTCCAAATATACTTAATAATACTATCATTTAATAATACTCTTCTGTATTATGTCAAAGATGACAGGAGAGACTTTGTCAAATATTTTGCTAATCTAGCTAGATAAACTATATCCTTAGTATTCTCCTGGCCTACCAATCTAGTAACCTTCTCATAAAAAGAAATGAGGCTAGTCTGGCATGATCTGTCTTTGATAAAGTCATGGTGCTTTTTTTGCATGTGTGATCATAGTTTTCCAGATATTGAAAACCATCTCTTCAGTAATATGCATTAGAATTTTCTGGGAATATAAGCCAAGCTGACTAGGTTATATTTTGTTCTTCTCAAATACTATGACATCTCCTTTGTTCACCATGATCTTTTGGACACCATTAACAGTGGCTTTCCAATCACTTTTGCAAGTTCTTTTTATTATAGTGGGGCACAGATATCTGAGTCCAATGATTCAGGATTATATAGGGCAGCTAGATGCTCTCTTACAGTCTCCCTTGGGTTTCAGCTTCTTAATAGTTAATTTGTTGGTTCTCATCCCAGTGCTCTCCATCACCTTTCTTCCTTTCTCTCCCCTTTCTGATTCTTGAATCTTTTTACTTGGAGATATTTTCTAGTACTATTCCTTACCCTTTTTCTTTAGTTCTTTCCTTTTGAGTAAGATATAATCTTCCAAAATCAACCACCTCATTTTACTGCTAAGTTAGCCTATTCCTAATGGGGGGCATAAACTAGTAAACATCTTCCCCGTTGGTGGGTGGCATGAATGAAGCACTCTGGTACAGAGAGGAATAGGCTAACTCAGCTGTAAAATGAGATGTTTGGATTATATGATGTCTCGGGTCCCTTTCAGATCTAAAATTTGAGGACTCAATGAAGGGATATGGACTGAACTATGATGTAATTGACAGAGGGAAGTCCCAGATGAGGGCATTCCATCTGCCGGTGAGGTGAAATTGTGCTGTCTTTGCAGCCTTCATTTAGTCTTGGAGAGTTACCTAAGGCACTAAGGAGTTAAATGACTTGCTTTATCTCACATAGCCAGAATTTGAAGGGTTAAACTAGATCAAAGGTTTCAAACATGCAGCCCCTGGCCTGTAACACTCCCACTAGAACAAGATTAGAATGTGACTAGGAAATATTTAACAAAATGAAAATACAATAGACCATGGATAATGTTAATGTGTAGTTTTCTATGTCAGTATGTGGCCCACAGGGATCCTTATATATGGTTTGGTGGCTCCCCACTTCTATTTGAAAATGACACTATTGTACCAGATAACCTCTAGGATCCATTCTTGTTTTAAATCTGTGATCCTATGATATATGGGGGGAGGGAGAAGGAAGGGAATATGCATTTATATAGGACCTACTATGTGCCAGGCACTGGTGCTAAATAGTTTGTTTTTTTTACAAATATCATTTTTATCCTCATGCTATTATCCTCACTTTATAGTTGAGGAAACTGAAACAGAGGTTAAGTGACTGCCCAGGGATCACACAGCTAGTAAGTTTCTGAGGTCAAATTTGAACTCACTTCTTCCTTACTCCAGGCAGACCCAGCGCTCTATTTATTGCACCACCTAGCTGCCTATGGGGTATGTGTTATTATTGCCTTCTACAGCTATCCTTCTAACTACAAAAATATAGGCCTTTATCAAGTGGGAAGAAATACCGCAAAAGCCACTATTACTTGGTCTTTAACTATTTCATGTCGATAGGCCTGGTTCTGCTACTGTTTAAGTCCATGTCTTTGATCTCACTGAAGTTTCAAATATTTTCCCTCAAAGGGAGAGAGTAGACAGAAAGAGGAAAATGGGAATGGTGGGGGAGGAGATGGAAAGGGCAGAAGAGATAAAGAAAGAAAATCTAGGGGTAAATTTACTTCCCAGCTTTCTAATTTTTTTTTTGGAGGGGGCAGGAAGAAGAATCCTGAAATATACTTTGGACACAAGGAAACAAAATCTTTTTCACTTTGAATTTTCCCAATTCCACCCCCCCCCCATTTCTAACCTTCATGTATCTCTAGTCTGCTCATAACCCCATTTTTCACAGGACATCTTTTTCTGCCCTCTCTGAAGAGATTTTGTTAAATTTGCTTGGAAAACTAGCTATCCTGGCTTAATTCTGAATGTTTTTGTGGAGCAGGGTGCTGGAAGGGACCTCAGTACCTGAGACATATCAAAGAATTATAGGATCAGAGGATCATAGATTCAAAGCTGGACCTTCAGGACCAACCTCTTCCAACCAACCCCTTCCAACCCCTTCATTTTACAGATGATGAAACTAAGGCCCATGGTAGGGCTAGATGAAACTTGCCAAGGTCACACAGGTAGTGATATCAGAGGTCAAATTCAAAACCAAGTCATCTGACCGGACTAGATCCTGGGCTTTTATGGTTGTACCATGAAGTCGCATCGCAAGATCTTATGAAGGCCCGAGTCCTGAAGAAAAAAGCAGGGGAAGAGAATAAGCATTTCTATAGCTCCTATGACACTCCAAGCACTGTGCCAAGCACTTTATGAGTATCATCTCATTTGAGCCTCACAACAACCCTGGGAGATAGGTGCTGCTATTATTGTCTTTTTATAAATGAGGAAACTGAGTCAAAAAGAGCTTTAAGTGACTTGCCCAGGATCGTACAAGCTAGGAAGAGTCTGAGGCCACATTTGAACTCAGGCCTTCCTGACTCCGGGCCCATCTGCTGTATCATCTAGCTGCCAAAACAGTATGCTTCCGCCATCAAAACTAAGGAAGCCTTTAAAAAATGCATTTCTTGTGAAATCTAGTATTATCTCTCAGCTTTTACCCACCACCATTTTCCTGTTATCACTATAAATATTTGGGGAGAGCAATACCTGAATGAAGTTCCCTGAGCAGCTGTGTCAACCACAATGTAAACAAGGGATTCTGTGGTCAAAAGGTTATCCTGGCTGGGAAGAAAGTAATCTCCACAGTGGGCAGAGAGATAGTTTTACATCAAAGTCAGGCTTTTAGAAGGTTGTTAACTCCCCGAGGAGGGACCTTATCTAGCTCTCCACTTTGGCTTGAGCCCCATAAAGCCTGAAATGTAGCTGTAGTGAATTGGTTTGCCTTTCTTAATTTAGAAGTTGAGATGCTGCTTTAGACACATCCCCCAAATCCCATCCTGCAGTGTGTGTTCAGGTCAGACTCCCTTTATCCCCAGAGGGTGACAGAAGTTAAAGCTGCTTGGGAGGAGTGTGTGTGTATGTGTGTGGAGGGGGTGGTTTCCCAGGTTCTAAGAACATACATTCCAGCTTATAACCACAATGGGGCCCTTGCCCCATTTTCAGAGGCAAGGACTTTAGTTGGAAGTTTCTAATTCTATCTTTTTCTCTATTTAGTCATTTTTCAGTCATGTCTGACTCTTCTTAACCCCATTTGGGGTTTTCTTGGTAGAGATACTGGAGTAGTTTGTTACCTCCTTCTTCAGCTCATTTTCTGATAAGGAAAACTGAGGCAAATGGGGTTAAGTGACTTGCCCAAGGTCACACAGCCAGTAAGTGTCTGAGGCCACATTTGAACTCAGGAAGAGGAGTCTTGCCACTACAGACCTGGCACTCTATCCTCTGTGCCACCTAGTTGCCATCTTCCTGTCTACCCCACCCCATTATTTACATTTTTAGATGACCTATAACTCGCTTTGCCCTATAACTCCCTACCTGTGATCTTTCTAGACCTCAATTTCCTCATCTATAAGATGAAGGGGTTTGGCAATCAAAGGCCTTCATAACTTGCCCTCTTCCCCCTATCTTTCCAGTCTTCCTTCCCTTACTCCCTTACATACTCTGGGATCTAGTGATACTGGCCTCCTTGCTGTTCTTCACATAACACTACAGGTCCCTAGTCCGCCTGTCCCCCAAGCCTGGAATTCTCTCCTTCCTCCTCTCCATAGACTGACTCTTGGCTTCCTTCAAATTCCAGCTAAAATCCCACTTTCTAGAGGAAGTCTTTTCTGGTCTCCCTTCATGCCAGCGCCTCCCCTTTGTTGATTATCCTCAGTTTATTCCTCATCCAGCTTACTTGGACACAGTTATTTATATGTTTTCTTCCTCTATTAGACTGTGTGAGCCTTGAAATTTAGGACTATTTTTAAATTTTTTTGCCTTTTTTTCTTTTTTTGCAACCCCAGCACTTAGTACAGTGCTTGGCACATAGTAAGAGCTTAGTAAGTGTTTGGTGACTCACTGACTAAAATGCTGTTAATATGTGGCTCTAAAACCCAATCTGTGATCCTTTTTCTGGGACCCTACTCCTCCAAAAATACATGTAGCAGTTCCTGTGATCTGTGCTAGAAGGAAGCTTCTCAGAAGGGGCCCTTAGATAGCTTCCCCTTAAACGGACTTGAGGTTAGGGGCTGCTTAGCCCAGTGAATAGGGAGCTGGCCTTGGAGTCAGAAAGATGAAAGTCAAACCCCACCTCTGTCACATACTGGCTACGCCATTCTGGAAATATTACTTAAGTTCTCACTGCCTTGGGTAACCTTCTAAGCAAGAGTCTTAGCCCAGGTCTAAGGGGCCCATGGATAAATTTTAGAGGCTCCATGAACTTAGATGGGGAAAAAAACAATTATATCTTGGGTTTCCTTTGTAATTCAATGTGTTTTATTTTATGTATTTAAAACATTATCCTGAGAAGAGATTCATAGGATTCACCAGACTGCCGGAGGGTTTCTTGACAGAAAATGAAGGTGGAGAACCGATATGAGATTTAGTGAAGGTGTATTGACAGAGGAAATTTTCTTATCTAGAAGTTAGCTATGTCACTGAAATCCCAGGTCCACTTTTGCTTTTCTTTGTATCCAGTGTTTAGCACAGGGCTTGGCACAGAGTAGGCATTTGGTAAATGCTTATTAACTGACTGGCCATCCCAAGCCTTAGGTTACAAGGTGCTTTCTGAATGTTATCTCATCTGACCCTCACAAACAACTCTGGAAGAAAGTGGTATAGGATTCTGAATCCCATTTTCCAGGTATGGCAGTAGAAGTTCAGAGAGGTTGTGACTTGCCTAAGGGCACGCAACTAGTAAGTGGCAATCAATCAATGAGTATTTATTATGTGCCTATTATGTGCTCTGTGCTAGGCAGACCAGTAGATACAAAATCTCCCCTCTCCCCCCCAAAAGAAAGTAAAATAAAAAAAGAGAAAAAACCTAAAAAGAAATAAAAGGGAAAGAAGAGAAAAGAAATTAAAACAAAAGAAAAAAGAAAATGGTCCCTGCCTTTCATGGACTTGAACAGCTGGGACTTCTGACTTCAAATTCAGTGCCCTTCTCCACTGTAACACAGTGTCTGGAGCAAGGAGTCAACCAACAAGAATATGCACGCTTGGGTTCATCAGAGCTCCTTTCTTTTCATCAGGCAATAAAGTGGTAGTTGCACACAAGTATGTGTGTGTGGTGTGTGTGTGTGTGCAAGCGTGTGTGTTACAGGCACCAGGCATTTGCTCTCCTGCCCGAAATAGAATGTCTCATTGTGATGGATTAATCCTTCTTTGGCTCTGATCCTGCCTAGATCACTAGCTTCAGCCCTGCCAGGCCTGCTGTGGGGGACAAGTGTTGTACTTAACTCATTCAGCACATTCCCTCTACTCCCTGTCCCTCGTCCCTTTGTCCAGCCCTTATATAGAATCAGCCAGGCTTCTGGTCAGGAAGAGCCTTCCCTGGGTGGAGGGAGAAACTTGGCTTTTCTTTAAATGCCAAAATGACTCCTGGGTCCAAGGAATCAAAATGTGTTTGTGTGGCCTGGTGACAAGGAGAAGGTTCCAAATTAAATGCCCTGCTCCTTATCTTTCTGGCTGATGAAACCTGCTAGAGAGAAGACAGGCTGTCTCCCACTTAGCTGAATATTCCTGTAGCTAGACTAGACAGTATAGTCTAAAGAGAGTCAAAAAGGGCAATGGATATTTCTGGGTGCATGTTCTTTCTTAGCTCATTTGGTTCTAGAGCTATGGGTGTGGCTTAGGGCTCAGCCTTGGGGATATGCCCTGGTTCCGGATGACCTTGGAGCAGGGTTATCCCAGGGCTGGAGAACTGGGAGGTTGTACGTTCTTAGGATACCCCCCTCAGAGCTAGAGCCTTCTCTATGGGGTGCCCCAATGTTCAACACAAATTCCTGGACTTACTTCCCTAACCCTGAGCCTGATTTTAGTATTGGTCTTTAAACAAACCAGCCTGTGGGGGAGGAGGTGGAAGCATGATACTAGGGAACTCATACTGAGTGTAGAGTTCAACCTGTCTTAGCTATTTACTTTTATGACCTTGGGTAAGTCATGTAACTTCTCTAGGTCTCAATTTCTCATCTACAAAATGAGGGGGTTAAACCATATGTCCCCTTGTGTTCTTTGCAGCTCTAAATCTGTGATCCTATGTCAGTCACTAAAATGTCTACTCTTTCGGATGGAGTTCATTTCTTCATTCAATCCAGATGGAGTGAGGCCAAAGTCAAGTTAACAAGCATTTTTAAATAACTACTATGTACTAGTCACTATGATAAGCATTGAGTATGGTATAAAGAAAAGCTCCAGGAGCTCACAATCTAATGGGGGAGAAAACATGTGAACTATGTTTAAACAAGAAATATACAGGATAAATTGGAGTTAATCAATAGAGGAAAGGAACTAGAACTAAGGAGAGATTGGGAAAGGTAAAACGACTGCTCCTAATTTTTCAGTAAGTGTTTTGAATCTAATTGGCCAAGCATAAAATACCTAGCAAACACTGGAAAGAATTATTTGAAATTACTTAAATGTCTAGATGTTTTCTATAAACAAAATTTTAAAATAGCAAATTTTAAAATTTGCTTGGTCAGGCATTTTTGGTTCCTTTTCTTTTCTCTTGGGTCTGTCTGAAAAGCCCTTAAATCTTAGACAATAACACTCAGTCTATTTTGAATGGAAGATTGATGAACTTAGAGGTGAAACTTGATTTGAAAGCAACAATTAACCTTAGGGGATTCTAAAGTGATTTTGCAGGGACCTTAAACCATTTGAATGTGGCAGGAGAGGTAGGAAGGAAGGGACGGTCTGAATGTCTTTACATAGCAAAATAACTAGGCCCAGAGCTAATGATTAGCCTCATGGCTGAGTCATGGATTAGCCTAGATGGCCACTGAGGTCCCTTCCAAATCTAAAATTTTGTAATATTCTGTTAAAAAAAAAGCAGAAGAGGAATGGGAAATCAGAGAAGAGTAATCAAAGCTATAAAGGGTCAGCCTACCCTGGAAGCAGGTATGGACTGCGGGAACTGAGTCTTTTTCCACTGCTGAATATTTCCTATCCAAAATGGACTCTAACATTTGAGGCTACTCAGGACAAACAATGAGCTAAAACACAAAAGAATCATGCTACATGTGACATGATAGCCTCTGTAAAACACTTGAGGATCAGATTTCTGTTGAGTTAGGCAAAGAACGGCCACTGTCACGTATCTATGTTCTGTGAGCTCAGTTGCTTCGGAAATCTCCCCCATGGGGATTCTGTAGACACAAAGTAATAATTTGGCAGAAGGTGAATGGAGAGCCGGAGGGTCCAGTTACTAGACTTCTGCTCACTTGTGAACAGCTAAATACAAAAGACACTAACCTCTAAGGGCTCTAGATTCATTCACGTTCTCAATATCAGGTCTGCATATGTATACACAGAGATACACATCACAGAAACTGGAACTAGCTTCAGGAGTCTGGACAGAAGCCAGGAGAGGTCCTGGGCCCCACAAGAGAAGGATCAGATTGCTAGCTAGATGTAGCAAGCTGTCGCTTTCAGTGTTGGGACCAATGCATACTGTAGAGATATCCTTTACATGCTGGCAGGACCCCTAGGTAAAAATAAACTCACACAAACGTATATGACATTCAGGTTAAAATAATGAAGGATGAGTTGGCTTGCTGCCCTGAGAATCAATCAACGATGGCTTTTAAATTCAGTTCCAGCAAGGATCACATAAGAGCTGGAAAGGACCTTAAAGATTATTTAGTCCAGTGGTATTAAACTCAAACAGAGATGGAGGCCTGTGGGTTACATATTGACTTAGAAAACCACTAATTGACATAATCTATAGTGTGTTATATTTTTATTATATGATTATTTATTATTATATAATCCTATTTATAGACAGCTAGGGGGCATGGTGGGTAGAGTGCCAGATCTGTAGTCAGGAAGACTCATCTTCTTGAGTTCAAATCTGGCCTCAGACACTTACTAGCTGTGTGACTTTGGGCAAGTCATTTAACCCTGTTTGCCTCAGTTTCCTCATCTGTAAAATGATCTAGAGAAGGAAATGGCAAACCATTCTAATATCTCTGCCAAGAGAACACCAAACAGGGTCACAAAGAGTCAGACTTGACTGAAAAACAACTGAAAATAATTCAATAAAATACTTTTAAAATTATTTTATTATGTTATTTTATTTTGTTAAACATTTTCCACTTACATTTTAATCTGATTTGGGTACACTTGAAGAATGAGTTTGACACCTCTGAACTAGTTCACTACACCCTGAAGCTTGGAGAGGCTATAACTTGTCCAAGGTCACACATGTCAGATGTGTCAGAGGTGGTTTTTTAGCATAGGTCATAGGATGATAGAATCACAGATTTAGAACTACAGAGGTCCCTGAGGTCACCTAGGCCAACCCCTTCATTTCACAGATGAAGGAACCAAGGTCCAGAGAAGTTAACTGACTTTCCTAAATCCACACCACACAGTCAGTGGCAGAGCTGAGATTCTAACCCAAATCTCCTATCTCCAATCCAGGGCTAATCATTTCAACTCTTCTCAATTTCTGTAGGTGTAAATCAGGAATTGTAATGTTAGCCGACTTAACTAGTCAATGGTGAAGGATAATTGGTAAATAATTAGACAAAACCACAAACAAAATCCTTTCACTAAGTGAAATATAGAAATACAAAGCAGCCATTTGAGGACTTGAGAGTGACGGCTGAATATACACATGGTAATTTCCAGCCTCCATCCCATAGCCTTCGGATGAGAGCCCTCACTGACTCAAGCTGATATAATTACTGCCCTCTCTCCCTAGTGCCAGGCACCCCACAGATTTCATGCGCCCAAGAACATATTTCTGAATGGTGATGGTGTAATTGAATGCAGGAGACAATAGTGCAATCAGGTCCAGGGAAACCCCAGGTACCAGCACAGATGGATACCACCTGATCTGAATTTCTTTTACATATCTAATGTCACTGGACAAGTCTTCCTATTCTAAGCAAAGTGCAGTTAGGATAGAGGATTACAATTCATTCTGATGTATTCTCTAGGTTTCTTGATTTTCTCAAAACTTTTGCTCCCCCCACACTTGTCCTCTGTGGTCTTTTCCTGAAAGAAACAATAATGCAAATAGCATTCCCTTGGAGGCTTAGCCACAGGGCCCTCAGTTTGTGATTGGGATATATTCAAGTACTCTGTGCATGTCAGACAGGCAGAAAATAATGGTTACCCTTGAGCTTAATATCCCATTCAAGGGGATTGTGAATTGCAAACCAGCTTTCATTCATTCAGAATAAATCACATCACATCTGTTTCAATCCTCCTTCTAATGGTATACATATTTGATTTTTTTTTGGACAAGTCAAGGGTAGTGGGAACTAGTAGTGGGGGCAGGGGAGGGAATGACACACACCCACTGCTAAAAATGGTAATTCTCAGCTTGGGGTGAGGGTGGGGAGTCATTTTTGAAAAGTGTGTCTCACTTAGTGTCTGGTAGAGGCCAATTTCATTGCAGACTGAGACCTAGCCTTTTAGTCACGCCCTCAATTAGGAGAGCCTGTGTGTTTGATTTTAGATAGTATGGTTGATCAGCAATGTGATACTGCTGCTGTTGCTGCAACACCTACTGGGAGCTGCTGTGGAATAGTGGATAGCAGCCTGGTCTTGATGTCAGGAAGTTCTGAATTCAATCCCTGCCTCTTTGTGACCTTGGTTAAGACAGGAACTGGGACTAGCTTCAGAACTCTGGACAGGGGCCAGGAGAGGTTTGGACCCACAAGAGAAGCATCAGATTGCTAACTAGATATAGCAAGCTGTTACTTTCAGTGTTGGGACCAATGTATACTGCACAGATATCCTTTATATACTGGCAGGATCCCAAGGTAAAAATAAATTCATACAAAGGTATGTGATATTCAAGTTAAAATAACGAAAGATGGATTGGCTCGGTCCCCTGAGAATCAAGGGGCAACTCTAAATTCAGTTCCAATGAGGATCACCTTCGGGCCTTAGAGATTATCTAGCCCAATGGTGTCAAACTCCAAAAGAAATAGATCCCTCTGGGCTGTATATTGACTTAGAAAACTACAAATTAACACTATATTATCTCATTAAGCATTTTTTCAATTATATTTTAATCTGGTTTGGACTTGAAGAATGAGTTTGCTATGTTCCCTAGTTCTCAGTGTTCCCAGGCAATTTAAAATGATAAGTTTAAGATGAGATGTTGATCTGCACAAGTGGAGGGAGTTTCCATGTTAGGAGTACCACAAGTGAAATTAGTGCTCAGATTGAAAACCAAACCAAAACAACCTGATATTTACAGGGTTTTAAGGTTTGTAAAGACTTTTTCTTACAATTAATAAAGTCTAGTAACTCTTATCCCTTCTAGTAACAAATATGTATTCTGTTTGACATTTAAAACTCTTTACAATATGGCCCTATCCATCCTGCCTTTCCTGCCTGATTATACATCGTTGTTGTTGTTGAGTCTTTTCAGGGGTGTCTGATTCTTTGTGACTCCATTTGAGGTTTTCTTGGCAAAGATATTGGAGTGGTTTGCTATTTTCTTCTCTAGCTCATTTTACAGATGAAGAACTGAGGCATAAAGGGCTGAGTGACTTGCCCAGAGTCACACAGCTAGTAAGTGTCTGGGGCTGGATTTGAACTCAATGAGATGAGATGAGATGAGGCCCAGCACTTTATGCACTATGGCACCAACTAGCTGCTTTCCATGTCTTCTGCCGTCTATGGTTGAGCTAAATAGGCCTTCGTGCTATTCCTGGCACATGACAATCCGTGTACTATCATCTCCCTTTCTTGGAATGCACTCCTTCTCTTGTGAGACTTGTCTTTTGGAATCTCTAGTTTTCTTCAGGGATCAGCTCAAGCACCATCTTCTGGCTGATGCTTTTCCTGATGCCCGGATGCTTTTTGCCCTCATTCACACCCCTAAAGGTTGTCATTATCTGATTTAGATATGCCTGTATATATGCATGCTCTTTCCCCTGTTGGAATATAAGTTCCTTGAGGGCAGGAATGTCTTGCTTTTGTCTTGGAATGTCCAGCCTCTAGCACAGTGCCTGGCACAGATCAGTTACTTAACGAATGCTTATTGGCTAATTACACTTTCTCATCTGGGCCTTACAAGAAACCTGTGAGGTAGGTCCAACAATTATTTTTAAGCTCCTCTTTACAGATAAGGAAACTGTGGCTCAGAGCTATTAAGTGATTTGCCAATGCCAATGCCATGGTTTGTTAATTGTAGAGGTTGGATTTCAATTCATGTCTTCTTTTAAATTCTCTCTCCTGGATCTATTTTCCAGGTCAGTGGTTTTTCCAATGAGATATTTCACATTGTTTTCCATTTTTTCATTCCTTTGGTTCTGTTTGATAATATCTTGATTTCTCATCAGGTCACTAGCTTCCACTT
>JAQQSZ010008618.1:0-12994 GCA_028646595.1 Phalanger gymnotis
AAGTATGAATGCAAATCGAGGCACACTTCATACTCGCCTTTTTCCCTCCATTTTTTTTCTCTCTTTTGTATTTGTTGTTGGGCTGTGTTTTTTTTTTTTGGTTCTGTTTCTTCTTTCTCATGAGTCATTCCATTGGTCATGGTTCTTCTCCACAACTTGACTAGTGTGTAAATTAATTCAATGCCAAGTTATACATGGAAGTTATGTGGGATTGCATGCCTTCTTGGGGAGGGAGGGGGGGAGGAAGGGAAGAAAATCTGGAACTCAAAATTATGTAGAACTGTTTGTTGCAAACTAAAAATAAAAAAAAATAAAAAAATAGATAATATTTATAAAGTGATTCAAAAACTTTTAAAGCATTATGTAAATATTAGGTAATATTAAAATGTTTTATGGTGTTTCAACGAATTTTTAAAGATGATTTTTATGGTTGTTCAAGATTTTTTATATGGAATAGTTCAGTGATGAAAAACTGCAAAGGGGGCAGTATATCTTATAGTTGGAACACTTACTATGTTTAAAAGAAAAAAAAAGTATTAATTTCCTCCCACTCCCCCCACCCTACATTTCAGAAATCTTCATGCCTTTCAATAAACTGGTAGAGAGCCTGTATCTCTCTGCAGTCGGATTTCTGAACTCATCAAATGACTGAATTTATTCTCTCCAAAGTTACTTATGATCTACTTGAGAAATCTAATGGCCATTACCTAATCTTCATCTCTGTAGCCTTGGCAATGGTGACCATCCTTTACCCCATGATATTCTCTTCTTTCATGACATTACTGTCTCCTGTTTCTTCTGTCTAACAGCTCATTTTCCACCTTCTTTGCTTCATCTTCATCCAGGTCTTTCTTATTAACCATAGGTGTCCCACAAGGCTCTGTCCTTAGCCATTTTCTCTTCTTCCTCTATACTACATTACTCAGTGATCTTATGAATACCCACGTATTCAATTATTACCTCTAAGCAGATAATTCTTAGATCTGTTTTTCCAGCTCTAACCTCTCTACTGACTTAGAATGTCTCAGCTCCAACAATCTGCCTAACTGACATCTCTAACTAGATTTACTGTAGACATTTTAAACTTCACATGTCCGATGCTGTATTCCACCTTTCTTCAAACCCTTCCTTCTTCCTAATTTCCCTGCTACATCATTACCTTCTCCATTCTATCCTCTACTTCAAAAATGTTGGTCTAACCACATCACTCATCTATCCAACATCTTCGCTATTCAGTGGATCTCTATTGCTTGCAAAATATAATATAAAATCTTATCTTTGGCTTTTAAAGCTCTTTGTAACCTAGCCCCTTCCTATATTTCTCTTATACCTTACTACCCTCCACATTCTCCACAAGATAGTGATTCTATGATCCAGTGACACTGATTCCATTGCCATTTCTCCATGTCTCCAAGACACTCTGCATTTTCATTATCTGTCTCCAATGATCTGGAATAGTTTCCATAATTACTTTCACCTGCTAACTTCTCTGACTTCATTTGAATGTCAGTTAATGTACTACCTGCTTAAAGAGACCTTTCTTAGTCTTTGTTAATGTTAGTGCTTTCCTTTTAGGAATAGCTTCTAACTCTATTTATGTTTGTATATATACATATGCAAATATATTCATACACATACAGTTAATTTTCAGATAGCTAATTTTCATGTTTTCTTCACCCTTATATTATGAACTCCTTGAGAGGAGGGATTGTTTCAACTTTTTTTTTTCTTTTTGTTATCCCTAATGCTTAACACATTGCTTGACACATAATAAGTGCTTAAAATCTTTATTGACTTGAGGTAAAAGTGAGTGCCAATCAATTGGGAATAACTTAACTAGTTACAGTATGTGAAGATAATATCATTGTGCTGTAAGGAATGATGACTATGAGAACTTCAGAGAAACCTAAAGAATTGTTTGAATCAATAGAAAATGAAATAAATAGAATCATGAGAACAGTGACCACAATGACAAAACTGGAAAATACATTTAAACCAAGTCAAACTCTGAATGGTTGCAATGATTGGTCATTAAGAAGAGATGACATTTACCATAAGAAAAATGGAGCATAGCAAGAATAGAATGTAACATGTGTTGTCAGATGTATTGCTGTGATGGCCATTTTTGCTTGTCTGTTTATGTAAAGACCACAGGAGAAGACTGTTATACAAAACCAAATTGTTTCAATGAAACTTTTTTTAAATAAACAGATGCAGATATGGAGGGTAGCAGGGATAACAAATTTTCTTCTACTGAAGCAAAGAGGTTAATAATCAATCCATGCTACCTAAAGATCCAACAGTGCCACCTAGGAATTTTTACCCACAACTGTAGTTACAAGACCCTCAGAGTCTGAAAAAGACTCTGAAGACTGTTTTATTATATTCAAACATATAGAATTATTTTGATGTCACAAAAGCTCTCTGTGAAAAGATCTCTGAAAATTCTACATACGTGTGGTCAGAATAAAAGTACCTCAATAGGAAAAGACTATGCCACTCCAAGTTTTACACATCAATGAGGGCTTAGATGCAAGCTTACTGAACAATCACTAAGTTAGACAAAACAAAGAGAGATCAACTTCTGGAACAAAATGAAGGATTTTATAGCATCAACTCCTTGAATCAACTACTTTGCTCTAGTTACTTCAGATGTTTTGTTTTATCTGAATTCTAATTTCTTTTGGATTGTATTTTTTCCTTAAGAGGTAGCAGAGTTTGGCTTAGAGTTCTTGTATTCTGTCTTCTGACTCACCATCCCATATTGCTTCCATTAGGCTGTCATGTGGAATACAGACTTTATTCATAATACAGAAATATATAAAAATCAGAGAGATGATTACAAACTCTTATTTTTAGTATATGTAGTACAGTTGTGTTTTTTTCACATTGAGACACTTAGTACGAATGATTTCTCACTACCCACCCTACCACCTGCACAAAACAGCAAATGCAGTTGTCTAATGACAAAAGAAGCCATGCATGTCTGGGTTAGATCTGATTTTCATGGTATTGTTGATGGCTGGGTCCATTTACAGGAAGCTTGTTTAAATAAATACCCTGCCAACTTCAATTTCACATTACATTTTTTCCAATTGCCAGCACCCAATGTTTTTGTGTCTCTCAAAATTTATTTCCTGTTTTCTTCTGTTCTCACAACTCTTTAACCAAAGGCTTTAGAGTCTCTAAGGAATCCACTGGGATATTGCAGGCTTATAGGCTTATATCTAGTGTGGCTTTATGATGCTTGCCTTGTTGTCAGCATGATTGTTTGCCTTCTTTTCACAGTGATGAAAGTAGTTTAGCTGACATATGGGTGGTATGGCAACTTGCCAAATGTTAAAAATGGTACTTTGCATTTTGTAGCTTTAAAAATCTCCAAGCAGGACCCAGTCTAAAGCTTTGATGTGGTAGCCTTCTGCCACTGTGAACAAGAGGAAACTACTGAAGTGTTACTTGCTCAATGAAACTTTTCCCCTTACCTTATAAGAATTGTACATAACATGCAAAGTATTTCATTATGATTCAAGCTAGATGTTAATCACCTTATTAAAGATTAACACAGGCTGATATGAATCACCCTCTGCTTGAGTTATCTTGCAATGGTTGTCATGATCAAGGGCAATTTCCTTGGCAAATTTATTATATACGAGTCATTTAAATGCCTTAGTATTCAGAGTTCTCTGCCTCATTTGGGGAATTCTTGGTGTGTGTTTTACTGCATCCAAGAAGCAGGTTAGGAGTAGAACACATTTCCTGTCATGCTGATGTTAATGGAAAGCCTGCAGAGCTATGCACTTTCCTGGTCATGATTAAGAGCCCTTTCTATATCTTCCAATGGGAAAACATGCACAGTCATCAGGAAAACTGAATCTCTGCTTGGCCTACACTCTACTAAAGTTGAAATAGTTAGTGACCCCTCTCAAAATACACATCTATCACAAGGAGCAACTACTGATTTGCCCAAGTGTTTGGGAAAAAAAATAGAATACTAAGAAGTAAAAATAGTTGACATTTGCTGCCATATTGGAAGATGAATTTAGTCAATGTTAACGGCTTCCATACACTTACCATTATTTACATGGATACCACTCCCATTCATGCCTTTATTTACCTCTTATTTAAAATATGGCAATAGTTTCCCTCTACTTCTAATCTCTTTCATCTCAATTTGAACATCCTCAAACTTCCACAGTAATCTTTCTTAAAAGCACAGGTTTGACAGCTAGGTGATTCTGGGCATGGAGTCTAGAAGGCCTTAGTTCAAATTAGATCTCAAACACTTACTAGTTGTATGATCTTCACCATATCACTTAACCTCTGTCTGCCTTACTTTCCTTAATTGTAAAATGGAGATTAAACTAACATTCACTTCACAGATTTGTTGTGAGGATCAAATAATATTTGTAGATGGCTCAATATGGTGCTTTGCACATAGTAAGAACTTAATAAATGCCCGTTCCCTTCCTCCCCATTCTGTTTGAAAACTATCAGTGTCTTCCTATCACTTCTACAAGATAACACAAACTTTTCTGGTATGTAAAACCCTCAGCAATCTGGCTCTAGTCTCTTGAAACAGGCTTATTTCCCATTCCACAGACCTCTCCCCTTCATATACTTGACATTTCAGCCAAATCGACCTACTAGCCAGTATCCTCAACTCCTGTATCTTTGTGCACATTGTTTGGGTGCCTGAAATGCAATGTTACTGTACTTGCATCTCTTAGAATCCCTAGGTTTCTTCTTCACAGTTTGTGGAACTACCAGTAAGCCACTGTTCTTGGATAGTAGAACTACTTGGGGGTGACAAGGGGAAAGAAGCCTGAAAAGGAAAAAGCCATAATGTGAGAGGCTTTGAATGTCCATAGATTATTGAATATTTGATCACAGTGTTAATTAGGCATCACTAGAGCTCATTGAGATGTTAGTATGTCACTATAAGATTAAGGCTTTAGAAAAATGAGCTTGGCAGCTGAACGGAAGATGAATTAGAGTGCAGAGAGACTTGAGACAGAGAGACCAGTGAGAAGTCTGTTGCAATAGTCCAGATGGGAAGTGATGAGGATCTGTACTAGGGTGCTAATTGTGTGAGTAGAAAGATACATATGATAGTTGCTGTGAAGTTAGAAATGACAATATTTGGCAATATTTTGGATTGAATCTATGGGTCTGTGATAATGGGATACCTGAAGATGAGAAGATTTCCTACTGGGTATCTGAGAAGATGGTGGCACCCTCAACATTAATAAGACATTTCATAGGGGAGAGAGCTTGGGGGAAAAAGATCATGAGTTATATTTGGGATCTGGTGAATTTGAGATGGTTATGGACAAATAGCATGGGATATGTAAGAGGCAATTGGCATGATCTTCCTAGTTGTTACGGCTCTCTGCCAACTGAAATTACTTGATATGTACTTATCTGTGTATATGTTTCCAAGTAGAATGTAAGATTTTTGAGAGCAGGAGCTATTTTTCATTTTGGTTTTTATATCCCTAGCACTTAGAAGAGCATCTTCTTGGTAATAACAGGAATTGATATATTTTTGTTGAATTGAATTACATCTGGGATAAGAATTCATGAATGGGGTTCAGGAATCAAAGAGAGAGAGAGAAAGGGTAGATTGAGGCTACAATTAGTTGAGGAAGCAAAACCTCTCCAAATTTTGAGCTATTATCCCCCACTCTTACGTTTATGGAGCTCCTATGTTATTCATATTCTATGCCAGTGACTGTTAGATACTGTCTTCTTTTTCTATGGATTTTCCTTGTGTATGAAATCTATACTATATTTGATTTTTTTATCCTTTAAATATTTCCAACTAACAATATCTAGTTGTGTGCAACTTTGATCTTCTATGGTAGTGAATGATGAGACCAAATCATAGACGAGAAAATGGACAGGCAGGAGGGTTTGGTTGGGAATTTTTAACAGGAGAAACACTCTTCACGCCTTAACAGTGGTTCCTTTTCATCAGATGCTATATTAATAATAAAAAGCATTTACAGATCAGAAGAGGAAAGCAACAAACTTCCATATTCCTTTGCTAAACTTGAACCCAGGCATACATTTATTTTTTGGTATCTGTGGAGGGATCTGCTCCAATGCTACATTCAGATCTTGTGTAGACCACCTAAGCCAGATGATCTATTACTGGTGAAGCCTATAGCCTTGATCCTATAAATGGAGAGCATATAGTGTGGCTTATCACAATCCATGCCATAGCACATAATACCTTAGAATTTCCTTCTTATATCTTCTGAAAATAGGGAGTTGAAGGGGAGTTTAAAATGCCTCAGATACCTTTCAAAAGAGGTGGTGGAAAGGGAGAATCATTCACAGCCCAATCAAGAGCATGAAGCTCTGGATCTATACCATTATATTTGATTATTGTTTCTGGGAAGATTAATAGGGATCAAGCAGAAGAGAGACTATAAGGGCTTTAGAGACTTTAGTCAATCAGTGGGTGGTTTGGACTTCAAACTCCTTTATCTATTACAAGGGGATTGTTTGTTAATCTAGCGTAACTATATTAAATGACATTTGCTAAGCTGATTATGATCAGGAGCCTTGCATTCCTTCCATAAATGAAGCTGACTGGAACAGCTACTGAGAACAAAAAAATTCTAGGTACATAGTCAGGTCAATTGGTGTTCAAACATGCAGTTACTTCTATCAGCTAGCACAGAGCAACATGCCAATTCACATAATCTACCCCCATGGCACACTGATGCACCACTGGTAGAGCTGTAAATTGAGCTAACTCTTCTAGATTATAATATGGAATTATGCAAGAAAATTAATTAAACTCTACTCAACAGAAAAAAAAGGTTCAATATTTGTAAATATTGTCATATAAGCACCTTTTGTAGTAGCACAAAAATGGAAACAAAGTGAAGACCCAATGACTGAAGAATAATGAGAATATTTTGGTAGGTCAATGGAATGAAATATTATTGTGAAATAAGAAATAATAAATATGAGAGATCACATAAACATGGGAATAGCTTATGAACTGTGGTAAAGTGAAATACGTAGAACCAGCAGAGCATTATACGTACTGTTTAGAGAATGAAAATGCAAAGATTACTAAAAAGAAGGTGATTTCTCAGTAACAAAAAAAAAATAAAGAGGATTCTGAAGATTATCAAAGAAAACCTACTTGCTTCTTTAGGGAAGAGAAATGTGAGACTCTTAAGACGTAATAACACATACATTGTTACATATGGTCAGTATCTAATGTTTTAGTTAGTTAGTTTTTCTTTGTCATTTGTTCATTGGGGTGAGGGAGGAGAGTGTTGAAATGACTGAATTAGAAGCAAAAGGAATCAATAAAATTGGTGCTTTTGCTGTGCTGCCAACTCATTTTGGATATTGTTGGACCAAGGCAAAGGACAAGGGAACAACCACCTCCCTCATTGTGTAAACTGTCTCTCTGTGGAGCCTAGGATCACATTAGATCTTTTCATTGTTGTGTCACATAAATTCATTGAGAATAAAAAGGATAATGACATGAATATTCCTTTTCAATAGCCATCTGGGTTTTCATAATTTATTACATTTTCTCTAATTTTAAGTACTTAATATTGTATTTTGTCAACATTTAAGCTGCTTCCAACCTGCTTTTCCTCAATTCTTTGTTTTTTAGCTATCTCTAGAACAATATTATGTCTCATTGTTAAGATTAGATATAATATTGTCCGTTATTTCCTTACTTATTTTCACATGTTTTGTTAATTTGTGACCATTTACTTGTTCTCTTCTATATTAACCTTGCCTGCCATATATCCTTAAAGTTCCTTGGTAATTTCTGGTTCATAAGTCAAATTGTGGCAAGATTTGGAGGGTTTAGGGCATCTTCTAGGCATCTGAGAAACACTAATTAAATTTTCCCTCAAAGAGGGATTTGCTGAGATTGCTTCCCTAAAAAATAACATGTTATGCAAATGTTTTTGGCTGAAGGGTCTTGAATTCTCCACTCATTCTGTTAGAGTCATTTTGTCAAGTGAGAAATTATAAAATACAGATTTTCTTTGGTTGTTGTCATTTCTTTAGAATTTATCAGGCTTTATGGATTTTTTTAAGCAATGTTCCATTTATCCTAGAATCCAAAGTGATTTGGGGGTAAAATGATAGGTGTTTCATAATCACCATCGGTAATATTTTACCTGTTCTGGATAAAAATGTCTTTCTAATTACTAATATCAGATTTACTATTGCTGTCTTTTTAAAAATAAATTTCTAATGACTGGAGGATGAGGACATCTCAGATCTACTTTCCTCACTTCCCAATTTTCCTTAAAAAGGAAAATAATTTGTTTTCTCTGGAATAATTAGACAAATCAATCACATTAATTATCATAATGTATGAATCTGTTGCACATTTAGATTCTTCTATTGGTCCTTTGTAAGCCTTTATTGATTCTGAGACTTCCAGTTTCATAACCACACAGTATAGGAATAAGGCTTGGTTCCTATAGAGGGAAAGCAGTCCTTTTTGTGTTACAGAGTTGCTGAATGTGAAGTCAAAGTCTCTGGGTTAAATTTCAATGCTGGTTGGGAATATCACTTAGTGACTAGGCATTGTATTGAGTTGCAAAGCCTTTAATGAAGCAATTCAAACGTTTCCTGAGACTAAGGCTGTTTCTACATGATTGATGGCAATAATATTTTCAAATCATTCTTGTCTTCCCTTTGACTGGCCCCATCAGCTTCAGTTCCTGTGTGATATGATGATGGGAGAAACCAGTATTTTGAGTTCTCAGTTAGTGCTAAAAACCATGTACTTGATTAATGTAAAATGCATAACAGAATAGTTTGCTAATGGCTCATCTCACATTATTAGCCACAATCATAACACCTCGTGTGTTCTTGATTCCATATTTTAATAAGGGCTTTTATAATCTAGAGAATATCCAAAGGAAGACAAGGTTAAATAAGGGCATTTTAAGATCATACCATGGTGGTTGATTGGATGAACTTGGGGTGGTTAGCCTGGAAAAGCAAAAAGTTCAGATTGACAGTGAGATGTGATAAGTTGTCTTTAAACAATTAAAGGATTGTCCCATGGAAAGAACAATTAAACTTTTCTGCTAGACTCTAGAAAATGGATCTAGAAGCAACGCATAGAATTTGCAACAAGTCATACTGACACTTGGTATAAGGCAAAGAAAATTTATTAGAATCATCCTAAAGTGGAATGGACTGCCTTGGGAACATTCCCCTTTACTGGAATCTTGAAGTGAAGGGTAGGTGCCTCATTATTAGTTATAGGAGGATTTCCTTGTTTGGTTACAAATTGGACTAGATTAGACTCTGTTGTTGTTTTCCATTTTTTTCAGTCATGTCTGACTCTTCATCACCGCACCCAGAGTTTTCTTGGCAAAGATACTGAAGTGGTTTGCCATTTCCTTCTCTAGCTCAATTACAATTGAATTCCCTTCTCTAGCTCATTTTACAGATGAGGAAACTGAGGCAAACAGGATTAAATGACTTGCCAGGTCATAGAGCTAGTAAGTGTCTGAGGCCAGATTTGAACTCAAAAAGATGAGTCTTCCTGCTCTGGGCCCAACACTGTATTCACTATTCAGCTAGCTTTCTCTAGATTCTATGGTCCCTTCTGAAACTGAGAATTTGTGATTCTGATTTTGAAACTACCTTTAAAAGTCCTTTTAAATTTATTCTCTGACTTGCTATTCCCAGCCTCCCATGAAGTCAACTTGATAAGGCATTTCCCACAGGGGTTTAGGGAATCTGAATTAACTTTTTAGCCACTTATAAATGTTGCATTATATAATTGACTTGTAAAATGTCATTCTTGAGTATCCTTCATATATTTTGTAGGCTAATATGTTAAATTAAGAATATTTATGATATGATAATGTTATACCTCTTTTCTGGAATGAGAGGGTAGTATTTAGTAAGTAACCAACTTGCTTTATCATGTTTGTTCATTTTTACCAAATGCAATAAAAATATTGCCATTACATTTATTATTTTTATGATAATAAATGGAATTGGGAGATATATTATATTTTTCCACCACTGTAAGTACAAGCATAAAAATTACTGAGAGTTAAAGCAGCTTTCAGTAGTGCTTAACTTGTGCCTTTGATGCATTAGCATGAAAGGTCTGGGGTTTGAATCCTGTTATTCCTTAGCCTTTTGAGTGTGGGGACAGCACTTAACATCTCTAGGCTACAGATCTCATATGTACAAAATGAGAAGATTCGATTAAAGGATCTCTAACTCCATTCAAGCTCTTCATTCTATGATTCTATTCTTCATAGAGTAACATATTGAGATCTGTCCTGAGTAATACATTAGAGACTTGCCCTAGCATGTTACTATAGTGTGAAGTATATGGACTATATAGAAAGGCCTGAAATCATATTGAGATTAGATTAAGGCTGAATTTATAATCAATCTATCTGTGCCAACTCATAAATAAATACAGTGTGTCTGAGAAAGGATTTAGAAGGGAAAAGAATTGTCTAGTAGCTGCAGTTAATTAAAAATTCAGGACTTCGAACTAAGGAATTTAAATTAATAATAATTCATTGACATTCAATTAAAAACAAGTAAACAAAGAAGATGTTGGTTGGATGTATACAGAGAATAAATCATTTCAGGTTACTTCAGGTTTTAAAACCTTCCCAAAGAGATGAAATAAGAAGTTAAGTGCTCATTTTGTTTTCATTTGAAAAGCCATTTCATAGCAACACTAACAGATTTTTGGGAGAAGGAGGGAATATGAAATCTGTGTTCTCATTTACACCATCACTTTGATCATTGAAAGTCAAGATGCTCAGCTAATGAAACTACAGTGGTGACAGTCAATTTTGGAGGATTTCTGAGGAAGTGAAACAAGATTTTAAATATTTGGTAATGCTCACCCAATCGGTAACTAAGAAGGGAAAGGTTCATTCAGCTTGCTGCAAAAACATAGTCTAACATCATAAAAGTCATTTCAAGTTTGAACTTAATTCATATGCTTTTCCCATTAATAATGATCTCTTAATAAAAGAATCTCTGAATTATCCATAATGCTAATTTGATGTGAAAAATCTAAATGAAGTATGTAACATTATGAACCTTTAACAGATGTCCTAATTAGAGATCATTAAAGAGACCATTAGGTGAATGAAAATTGAGGCCTTCGCTTACTACCAGAAATATACCAGCTAATTTTTTATAAAGCAGTTGTAGGTATGAAATACATTTAAAAAAGGATCAGGATGAAATGGCCCAATGTGAAGAATTCTTATTGCAGGTTGATCTAAATATCTTCTAAAACAAGAGTTTTAGAAGCCTATGAATGTTTGTGAAATTACTTTGAATTGAAGTAAAATAATCTTCTCATAAGACCTTAAAAGACACATGACAGCAATGTATTACTAAATATTTATAATAGAAGAAAAGAGTGACCAGTCTTGACTCCATTAGTTACTATGGCCTAATAAAAAAGAGATAAGATTGCATAATAGATAGCAAGTTGGCCTTGGAGTCAGAAGACCAGGGTTCAAGGTCTACCTCTAACATAAACTGGCTTGACTTAACTGACTGTTGGCTTTACTTAAACTCTCAGTGTCCTGGGCAACATTTTAAGGATCTATGTTGCAAAAATTTGAGTTCTTCTCAGGAAACCCCTAACATTAATAAAATCATAGTTTTAGCCGAGCACCTATATGCATGTACTCCCCCCCCCCCCGGCACACACACGTGCACAAATATGACATAACGAACCAAATATACTGAACAGTTAAAATGGAACTTCCTGTCTTCTTTCAATCCAACTCTCACCCATAGTCTCATACTTTGGGGAATGGGTATGGAAGGTTTTCCAAAACTCTTAACTAATGACACTATGTTCAACTAACAAAATATTAGAGTATAGGAGGTAAAGTTCTTCCCAAATCTCAGTTCATGGGATTTTATGCAAAAATTTCTACTAATGGACCTCAGAAGAGTTATAGAACACATAAAGCATGAGTAATGGGGAGCAAAGATTAAGGAAAAGGAAGATCTCCAACTGAGGCTGTCATCTACCTCCAAAGGCCCTAGTGTTTTCATATTCCTTCAGTTCAATCATTTCTGCTCCAATTTATAACCCAATAATACTTCTCATTTTCTTCAAGTGGTATAGAACAGAAGGAATAACAAAGCCTCAAAGGACAAGAAATTGCATTTCTTTTTAACTAGTTATATGACCCCAAATTAGAGTGGGCTACATGTCTCTATTGCCCTGTTATCACTGCACCTACCTCACTCCTCCTTCAAGACACTCCTCCCTCCCCCCACACACATGCATCTCCTATTTTTTTTTAAATCCGCTATCATACGACCTGAATCCAAATCCTTACTCTGTCATTTACTACCTTTTGATCTGGAAGAGCATATCACTTACCCTACCTGGGATTCTACTTCTTTATCTAAAAATATAAATAAACAAAGGATAGGATTTGGATTACTTGGCTTCCAAGGCTCCTTATAGTTCAAAATCTATTATGTGCATATATAGATATATACACATACATGCACACATATATATATCCTATCTTTTAAAAAATCTATCATAGATTATATCTATCTATTGATCAGTCTCCTATTTTTTTTTTAAAAATCTACTATCATAAACTTGGAACTATATGGAACCTTAGAGGCCAAGTAGTCCAAATCCTATCTTTTTTTTTTAAGATGAAGAAGTTGAAACCCAGATAGGGTAAGTGATATGATCTGCAAGTCCAAAAAGGTAGTAAATGACAGAGTAGGGTCTTGGATCCAGGTCATTTCATTTCAAATGCAATGCTCTTTCTTTGAACTATGTTGTCTCTCTTCCCCTGAATCTGTCCTCTCCTTAAGCTGTCACCCTATAGCTATCCATTCCTTTTACTACTAAATTCCTAGAAAGATACCTCACTGTCTGTACTTCTATACCTACTGGAAAAAAATGGCTTCTTTTAAAAAAATAATCAATTGGGCGGAGCCAAGATGG
>JAQQSZ010008619.1:0-12994 GCA_028646595.1 Phalanger gymnotis
TTGAAGATATAGCCATCACTTCATGGGCATTACAAATCCCTGTGTCAAGCATCCTAACCATTAATTAGCAAGAGTTGAAGGGGACAATTTTTTCTGTCCTCCTGGCTTTATCACCCAAGTGTAATTCAGAACCTTTTAATAAAAATTGTTTGGGTGTGGACTTTAAGATCGACTGACAATGGGAGAAATAAGACTATACTTTCCCAGTGTATTAATACATTATTGCAATGTAATATGTAATATGAAAATGTAATAAAAATGTTTCATGAGATGGATTAAAAAATTTTATTCATGGGGCAGCTAGGTGGCACAGTGAGTAGAGCACCAGCCTTGGAGTCAGGAGGTCCTCAGTTCAAATACAGCCTCAGACGCATGACATACTTACTAGCAGTGTGACCTTGGGCAAGTCACTTAACCCCAATTACCCTGCCCTTCTCCCCTCAACAAAAACAACAAAAAAAAATTTTATTCAAAGAGATGGCAATGTATCACATTTCTTGGTAGTAGAAAGAAGTTCAGTTCCCTGGCAAAATCTACTTCCCACAGAGTAATGTAGTTCCCTTGGGATATCCTCTCAACTAGGCAATTGTAGCTTGGTAAACCTTCATATCATTCCAATTACTGATGTCAAAATGAAGAATCTGATTTAAATTCCTCTTTTTTAAAACTTTTTAAAGAAAGATGGGCATCACCTTTGCTTTCTAGGATTTTCCCAAAATTATGACTAGTGGCTATATGATAGCCCTTAGGGTGCATATCATCAGGTAAAGTACTTAATACAATGCCTAGCATGTAGCAGACATTTAATAATTTTTTTTCTTCATTATTGTTATTATTTATTATTAGACTTTCCCAAGATAAAAAAGTGAGTTAGTATCCTGACTCACATATTTTTTCAACTATGGATGTTGCTATATACAGTATTAAAACAATTTCTTTGACTATATTAGCTACCACCCTGTCTTATTAACAATTTATTTCAATTCAACAAATGCTTAATTATTAACCATTTGCAATATACAAAGAACAGACCCTAAGATCTAAGAGACAGAAAGCTGAAAAATGATAAGAGTCTCAGATCACAAGATCTTATAAGCTAATAAGGGTATGGTGGCATATACACAAATTAAGTCTGACATTAGATAGACTGCAAAAAAAAAAAAGGTAAAGGAGAGAGCTAAATAAAGTTTGATAGGGGCATATATCCCTTTTTACATGAGCTCAGGAAGATTTCATGAGCAAAGGAACACTTGAGCCTGGCTTTGAATTAGAGAGATACAATAGAGAAAGATGAAGTGATGTTGAAGGCATGGGAGATAATAGCCTAAGCAAAGTTGTGGAGGCCAGAGGACTTTGAATTAGGTTGAGAAACTAGAAGGCCATTTTAGTCTCTACCAAATTCCTCCTCTGAGGAGGAAAAAGGCATGAAAAAGGAGGAAGGAGGAAGAAAAAGAGAAGAGCTGCTAACATTCATGCAGCGTTTAAACACTTCAAAAATATTCGCTCATTTGACCTTCACAACAATGCTGGAAGGTAGGTGCTGCTAATATCTCCATTTTACAGTTGAGAAAACTGAGGCAGACAAAGACTAAGCGACATCCCAGGGTCATACAATTAGAAAGTGTCTGGGGATGGATTTGAACTCAGGCCTTCCTGACTCCAGGTCCACTACTTTCTCTATGCCACTATCCAGAGTACACAAAGAAAAGAATGAAACAGGTTAAAAGCTAGAGTGGAGCTAGATTATATAATACTTTAAATGCCAGGCATCACCCTACAGGCAATAAGGAGATACTAAAGGCATTTTCCAAAGGGAACGATATGGCCAGATTGGTACATTAGGAATGAATGAAAAAAGCATTTAAGCTATGTGCCTGTCTTAATGTAGTTTGAGTGAGGTTTGGGATGCCGAGATACAGTAAAAGGAGCGAGCAGAGACGCACAAGATAGAAGCTAATTCCAGGCTCACCTCCTGAGGGCAAGGATAGGGTAGCTGTCCCTCCAGGCAAGAAGAAGGAGACATTAGCAGTGGGACTGGGGGCAAAGAGATACCAGTGGGATGTGGGCAAGGGGCAGTTAAGGAAGACAATGTTGGCAGTGATATGAAGGTTGAAGGAGACAGATAAGAAAGGCTGCAGATAAGAATTTTCAGACTAGAAGAGAAAAAGACAGATATAGTCACAGAAAGAATTGCAACACAAGCAATGATTTTTATTAGCTTTTTAAAAATCTTTTGATTGCTTTTTGTATTTTTCTTTTAAATCAGTTATTTCCCTATTTATACTCCCTTCTGATGGACCCTTGCTTTTATCAAAGAAAAACATTTAAGCAAAATTAACAAAGCAACCACATCTGACATTGGCTACAATATTCCTTAGATATCATCCTCCTTTACTCTCACATTTCTATGGAGAGAAGAGATATGTTTCATTTTCCCTTCCCTGGGACCAAGATTGGTCTTTTCAATAAATCCAGCTGCAGCTACCTATAAGTATTGTTGTCATTTACATCATTGTGTATGTTGTCCTCTTGGATGTGTTTTCTTTGCTCCACTTCATATAAGTCTTTCTAGATTTCTCTTAATTCCTCACAGTCTAACGTTGCTGCTGCACAATAACATTCCGCAGCATTCATAGACTCTCCAGCTGATGGACACTCACTTTGTTTTCTTTTCTTTGCTACTACAAAAACAAAAGTGATGCTATGAATAATATGGAATGTAACTGATCTTTTTTTCTTCCATTTTTGACTAGGTCATAGCATCAGCAGCATTATCTCTGCAACCTCAAATGTTTCATGTCAGAGCATCAAAAGTTAAGTACCTTTTCTCTCACAATTCTAAATTGTTTGAAAGAATGGTTGGGCTAATTCGCAGTTCCACTAATGGTAGATTAGTCTGCCTATCTTCTCACAGCCTCTCCAATAGTGTTTCTGTCTTATTTTTGCTATTGGCTGGCTTTGTGGTAAAACATCAGAGTATGCTTCTTTAATTTGCACTTTTCTTATTCTCTTATTATTCATGATATGAAACATGTTTTCATATGTATGATGATCCATTGCATTTCTTCTTCTGAAAATTCTTCATATCCTTTGACAATTCATCTATTGGAGATGGTTATTGGTTTTCTATAATTGTGTCAATTCCATAGGCCTATTTCGTTATCAGATTTTTATAACAGACAAGTAATGACTGACAGAAGAACGTCCCAGGGGAGATAGGATAAGGTGGGATCAAGGTCACAATCATAGGGATTTGCCTTAGCAAGGAAGAAAATCACATCATCTTCTGAAACTGGAAGGAAAAGAGAAAGGTTAGGTTAGGTTAGGACAATGAAAAGGTTTGGGGATGTGAGGAATGGAAGATAAGAGAGCTCATGATGGATGTCCTGTGCCTTCTCAGTAAAATAATAGGGCAGATCATTTGTCTAAATGTAAAGGAGGCATAAATAGGCAAAAAGGATAGGAGTATATCATATGGCATAACTAAAAGTGATTTCACACTATTTATTCAACATATTTAAAACCAATTTAGTTGAAAATAACTTAAACTTGTATATATTTTTCATAAATTTTTAAGTATTACAAGTAGCTTCAATTATACTTTTAAAACATTAAAAATTTATTCTTACCCAGGGACATTCCACCCTTAATTACTTGATTTAACAAAAATCAGACTATACCTCTGTATATTATAGTTTCTTTGCTTAATTTTATGGAAAGATCTCTTTTTTTCTTTTAATATACCCCACCCAAATACCTCCATTAGATGTTCAAAATCTCTCAGCTAACACATGAATGTATCATTTCCCATCAAGTCTGTTGTCTTTTCTGCATCAACTAAGCAAAACAACCCAAACCTCATATATTTTTAAAAATCAAATTTCTAGTATGAGGAATTTTTCTTCTTCATATTAGCAACAATGCTAAAAAAAAAACAATCACTACCAATATGGTCAGAATATTAATACTGCAAAACTGGTCTTGTAGGTTAGTGAGCTCGTTTGTAATGACTAATCACTCCTGCATTCTGTAAATGGCCCAGGTCACTTTGCTTGAGAAGTTAATGCTTAGTATTATTCAATAGAAGCTAATAATCCAACAGAGGGCTCTGACAAATGAAAAGAAAGAACACTGTAAGCTGGAGAAGAATTGGTTAGAAGAAAGTCCCCCCTAATTCTTTTCTCCCTTGGGCAACTACCTCCAGCCAATGAAAAGATTCTGTTAAAAAACATCATTACCTCCCACATTTCTTCAATATTTGCTTTGCTTCTAATAGATACCAAGAGCTAGAAAGGGCCTTACGACTCTATCTACTTGAATTCCCTCAATTTTATAAAATAAAGTGAGGCCTGGAGGGGTGAAACAGATTCCTTAAAGTCACACAGAGAGTAAGTGGCAAAACTAGAATCTGAACCCAGACCAATCAGTTCCCTTCCTGGCTCTTTCCAGCATATCGTACTGCCTTTCAAGGTTATGGGAGTCATCTGTCAATTCTGGCAGGCATTGAACCTAACTGAAAAGCTTAAAGTCACCCAAAGGACAGTGGAGAGGTTCACAATGAAACATATTACCAATGATAATGGCATAAGAGAAAAGCATTAGGATGTCTGACATCAGAGAGATGTGATCAAAAAAGAGGGTGGATGTCCATCATCTGGGGAATGGCAAATAAGTTATGGTATATAAATATGATGGAATACTATTATGCTATGAGAAATGATGAAGGGAACGGTTTCAGAAAAACCTGAGAAGAGATATGAACTGAGGAAAAGAGAAGTGAGCAGACCCAGGAGAATGAGCTACATAGTAACAGGAATATTGTAAAGATAATCAACCGTGAAAGACATAATACCTCTGATCAATATTGTGATCCACTATAATTCCAAAGGACTCATGATGTAAAATTATGTCCACTTCCATATAGGGAACTGATGGTCTCTGCATGCAGACTGAGGTATATTTTTATTTCCTTTCTTGATTTTCCTTGCTGGAGGCAGGGGGATTGGAAAGAGAGATGACCTGACTGATTATTTTACTGAGAAGGTAGAGAAATGTTTTGCATGATTTCCTACGTATAATGAGCATACCTTCTCAGTGAGTGGGGGAAGGGTGGAAGGAAGGAGAGAACTTGGAACTGAAAATAAAAATGATTTTTTTCTTTTAAAAACCTACACGATATAATGCTGAGTGAGCGGAGCAGAACCAGGAGAACATCATACACAATCACAGATATACTGATTCTGTGATGACTAACCTTAATAGACCTCGTTCTTCTCAGCAATACAAGGTTCAAAGACAACTTCAAAAGACTCATGAGGGAGAGAGCTATCTACATCCAGGGAAAGAACTATGGAGACTGAATGCAGATTGAGGAAAACTATTTGCTCTCTTTTTTTTTTCTTTTTTTTTTTCCTCTTGTTTTTGGTTGTGGTTTTTTTTTGGTTTTGTTTCTTCTTTCTCATGATTCATTCCACTGGTCATAATTCTTCTATTGTGTAAATAAGTTCAATGTGAAGTTATATGTAGAAACTATATCGGATTCCAGGTGAGGTGGGGAAGGGAGGGAAGAAAATCTGGAACTCAAAAATCATACGGAACTGAGTGTTGTAAACTAAAAATAAAAAATCTTAATTTAAAAAAAAATTAAAAAGGTAAACTAGTTTCATGGTGAGAGGGAAGTACAACTGATGAGCAAAGAGCCCATGTACTCCACTCATATACATGGGGCCAACATGTTAGTAGGTAGACCCCCCCCCCCCCAGGGCTCTGTTAAAGCCAGGAGTCTCACAGAAAGAAAGGAAATTCACACATTTCAATGTATACCATTGCAGGGGCTGCCTCCTTTCCTATGAAATAACAAATGGAGAGAAATGAATGATCCATGGTAAGTCACACCAAATGTCTGTGCTTCTAGATCCATCTTTGGAGTAACTTTGAACTTTAAATCCTATGACCCTAAAATATTATTGATTAAATACATACAGATCTAAAGAGAACAATGCAAGTTCTTATAATATACACAGGCCCCTTTGCTTTTCTAAATCATTGCAAAGACATTGCAATTCAACATTTTGTAACATCCTTAACACATTGATTTTTTTTCCCCAAAAAGTATCAACCGTCACAGCAGTCTATACATTTTGTATCCTTTATGAAGGTTTCTAGATCTGTTTCTACAATCTATCTCTCTCTACTCAATTTTGTGCAAGAACTCGTTCAGCAATCATTCTTTATGACTGACTGCTACTGTGCTCCTGTTTGTCAAAAAGCAGAAAAGACCTAGGAAAGAAAACTTGAATGTTTCAATAGAAACTTTTTTCCTATAGGTTAATGACTTAATGGGTAAGTTTAAAAATTAGGATACCATTACTTCTAACCCACCCATGTAATATACATAGCCCATTGTTTCATACACTATCCTTTTAAGAAGCAAATTACCTCATACTGATCACAGGAATCCTCAACATTTTAAAGGTTTGCCTTCTGTTTTCACACTGGTCATTCTTAATAGTATAAAAAGTAACACTGCCTAGAACGGCCCTAACCAAATAAGTATCACCCTTTGTAAGTACTTGTTTAAGAAAGTCTTATTTTCTAGATACAAAATTCACCGTTGGCTAATGCATTTAGGGCTCAAATATTGATAAAAACATTAGTACACTTAAAATAAAGTTCTTTGTGCCACTGAGAAGAGCCCGATGTACTCTCTGATGCCCAAGGACAAATAACATACTGTAGAAGAAGAGCTTATTACTAAATTATTCGTCCCTTCTGATTACATATTCTATTGCAGTACAATGGAAAAATCATCCCATTTCTCCAGTATTGTTATAGTGGTATTTATTAAGGTTAACCTTCCACTAAGCTGTACTGAGAAGGTGATGGGCAAAAGCTCTAAAATGAATGGCTTTTAGAAAGCCTAGTGGTTTTTTTTTTTTAATGGTTTGTTTTAAAAGCACCTCCCAGTGAGTAGGAACAGTGGTTAACATGAAAACTGAGGAGGTAAACATCAGGTTGAGAAGAAAACCATTTTCCTCAGGCTCCAAAGTTCATTTTTTTATGGGCAATTCTAAATAACTATCCTTCACGTTAAAAGCTTAGACTAAAAAGAATGTCCAAAGGCCAATGGGTATATTTTTATGAGCTATTTACCAAAAGTTATACAGCAGAAATGATGTCTACCTTCCCAAAACATTTACCTAAATTTGGACCAATTCCCCATTCCCTCTTGAAAATTGTTCACAAAATGGACTATTCTTGAAACTCAGGGTCATTTTCACCTTTAAAGAAGCTGACTAAGGCTGCTGCCTCTTAGTAAATACTTGAGAATCTAGAGGACCCAAAACAAAAGTTATGAAAACAAAAGACTAATTGTACTTCCCAAAGCGCACTGGGATACAAAGTAAGAATTTAGAATTAACAGTTCACATTCAAATATTTCACAGCATTCACAGAATTGGAAAATTAGAGCTGGATCTCAGGGATCATCTAATCTAACATACTTTACTACTAAGTAAACTGAAGCCCAGAGATGTAAAGACTTGCAAAAAGTCAAATCATATGGCTAGTTAGAGGCATAGCCAATGTCTCCTGACTTCCACTGAGGTGCTGTTGGCTTTAGAAAGGCAAAATGAGAAAAAAACAAAACAGATTTTTAGTAAGCTTTCACTATGGAAGCAAAGGTCATTCTTTTACAGAACCTACAGTGTTAATCAGGGTTACACAGGGGAGGAAGGATTCTATGGACAATGGCCAAGGCAACACCTCTTTCAGGCTCACCTTCATCTCCAACCATCATCCGCATCTTCCAGCCATGAAATTAGGCTACATGTCAAATTCACAGCTAGAAGATTGTTAACTCCTCTGAACCATAATCAAGACCTTGCCTCCTAATTGGTAAAATGGAGCTTTGATGACACCAACAGTCTGATTCATAGACTCCTCATACACTTCATATTGTCAATTAAGGCCTTGCCACGCCTCAGCTTTGGAACATTCATCCCTTTGTTCCTACACATGTGCTGCTGATCAAAGGTACAGTAAATGATGCAAATGTTCTCACAGGTTTCACGACAAATTTATGTTACATTTATTGTTGTTGACTTCAACTAGGCCTCATTACTGCTAGGTGATCCTACCACTGTTCCCTTACCAACTCAACTCTCCTTCTTCCAAACCTTTTCATTACTCCTCAAACCTCCCATGGCTCCTCTCTCAGGTGAGAACCTTGCTTCACGTTTTACAGAAAAAATTGAGGCCATTTCCTGTGAACTCCCTCTATTCTCCTCTTTCTCATCTCCTTCTATTTAAGTGTGTTCTGCCACGATTTCTTCCTGTATCCCTGTCTCACAAGATGAAGTGACCTTACTCCTTACCAAGGCTAACTTCTTTACTTCTTCATTTGGTCCCTTTTCATCCTATCTTCTCCAAGACATTGACCCCTCCGTCATTCCCACTCTTTCATTTATTTTCAATCTCTTTCTCTCTATTGGCTCATTTTCTACTGTTTACAAATATGTCCCTGTCTCCCCTATCCTAAAAAACTGTGAGCCTTCCATCCCCACTAACTATTGACTTACATCTCTTCTGCCTATAGTAGCTAAACTTCTCAAAAAAATCTGCCTATAAGGGGTGCTTCCATTTCCTTTCCCTTCACTCGGTTCTTTCTTTAAAAAAAAGTACATTGTTTATCTTTAACTTTTTTTTAAATTTTGAGTTCTGACTTGTCCGCCTCCCTCCTCACCCTCTCCCACCCATTGTGAAGATAAGAAATGTGGTATCAGTTACACATGGGAAATAATGCAAAACATACTTCCACATTAGCCATGTTGGGGAAAAAAGAGAAATTTAAAAAGTGAAAAAAATTATACTTTAATCTGAATTTAGACTCCATCCACTCTTTCTCAGGAGATGGATAGCATTTTTCATCATCTTACCTCCTTCAGAATTGTTTGGGATCACTGTATTGATCAGGGTAGTGCTGGTACTGGTAACTAAGGCGGGACTTTCTTACTGTTTTAGAATGATAAATTAATTAAGTCTCTTCGATTGAGCCTTAATAGGTGCAAAGCCCCAGGCCCAAACCTCTATCAACTAGGTGCTAAGCCTGTGTGGGCATAAAGCCCTCAGGATCCTAAGGGGAGTTGCTAAGACCAGAGCCAGTAGTAGGAGCCTAAGTTCTGGTTGCTCAGATGATGTTTGATGATGGCTAAAGAGTGAATAAAAAAAAAGAGGGTATAAAAAGAGAGAACAGAGCTATTTCCTTGAGGCCCTCACTCCTGGAGGCTCAAGAGACTCCGGGCAGCTGCTCTAAGAGCCTCCTGGGTGAACTCAGATGTTGATGGTTTATTGGTAACTATGAATTGAATTTGGTCTGTTTATAATGTGAGTTTGTAATTTGTTTGTATTTGCTCTGAAGTTCAGAGTGCTGGCTTCTTCCCCTGAACTAAGTGAGTTTATATGTATATGTTGGATTAAAGTAAGATTGTTAACCCCTTAATATTGGTTTCCTTAGTAAAGCAGATCAAAGAACCTGTGAGCATTCTTATTGTTGGGCTTGTGTTGGTCTTTCACCCCCTCAACAGCTGCTAGCCAAATTGTCGCAACGGGTAGCTAAGTCATTCACAGATGATCATCACACAATATTGCTGTTACTGTGTACAATGTTCTCATGGTTCTCCGGACTTCACTTGGTCTTCCCAGGTTTTTCTAAAGCCATCCTGCTCCTCCTTTGTTTAGCATAATAGTATTTCCCTCACAATCATATACCACAATTTGTTCAGCTATTCTTCATTTAACGGGCATCCTCTCAAATTTTAATTCTTTGCCGCCACAAAAAGAGCTGCTGTAAATATATTTGTACATATGAGTCCTTTTCCCGTTTTTATGATCTCTTGGGGATACAGACCTAGCAACTGTATTGCTGGACCAAAGAGTATGCCCAGTTTTATAGCTCTTTGGCCATAGTTCCAAACTGCTCTCTAGAACGGTTGGACTAATTCGCAACTCTACCAACAGAGCATTAGCATCCCAATTTTTCCACAACCCCTTGAACACTTGTCATTTTCTTTTTCTGTCATGTTAGCTAATCTGATAGGAATAAGGTGGTACCTGAGAGTTCTTTTAATTTGCATTTCTCCAATCAACAGTGATTTAAAACATTTTCTCACATGACTATAGATAGCTTTGATTTCTCCTTCTGAAAACAGCCTATTCATATACTTTAATCATCTATCAAGGGGAATGACTTATTCTTATAAATTTGACTCAGTTCTCTACACATTTGAAAAATGGGGCCTTTAACAGAGAAATTTGCTGTACAAGTTTTTTAATCCTCGTTTCCCACTTTCCTTCTAATCTTGCCTGCATCGATTTTGTTTGTTCAAGATCTTTTTAATTTAATGTAACCAAAGTTATCTATTTCACATGCTCTGTATCTTTTATTTAGTCATAAATTCTTCCCTTATCCATAGGTCTGACAGGTGAAATTTTCCATGCTTATCTTGTTCATCTATACTTAATTTCTGCAAAACTACTTTCTAAGTTTTCTCAGCAATTTTTGTCAAATGGTGAGTTCTTGCCCCAAAAGCTTAGATTTTGGGGTTTATCAAATATTAGATTACTACAGTGATTTGCTATTGTGTGTTGTGTACCTAATCTATTCCATTGATCCACCATTGATTTCTTAGCCAATACTAGATTGTTTCGATGATTACCACTTTGTAATACAGTTTGAGATCTGGTACTGCCAGGGCCACCTTCCTTCACAATTTTTTTCATTGAATCCTTTAATTTTCTTGATGATTTGTTCTGCCATTTTTTTTCTAGCTCTAAAAACATAAGTTTTGGTAGTTTGATCGGTATGGCACTAAATAAGCAAATTGATTTAGGCAGAATTGTCACTTTTATTATATTGGCTTGGCCTACCCATAAACAATTACTATGTCTCTAATTGTTTAGATCTCAACTTGATTTGTGTTAAGTATTTTGTAATTGTGTACATATAGTTTCTGATTTTGTCTTGGCAGGTAGCCTCCCAATTATTTTATATTATCTGCATTTATTTTCAACGGAACTTCTCTATCTCTTGCAGCTGGATTTTGTTAGTAATATGTAGAAGTACCAATGATTTATGTAGGTTAATTTTATATCCTACAATTTTGCTGAAGTAATTGTTTACCTTATTTTTAACTTGATTCTCTAAGTATACCATCATATTATCTGCAAAGACCCTGCCTCTCTAATTAACCCTTTGTAATCTGCCTTTCAACCTTATGATTGTACCAAACTGCTCCCTCCAAAGTTACTAATGATCTCGTAGTTGACAAATCCAATGGTCTTTCCTCAATCCTCACTCTCCTTGACCTCATAGCAGCCTTTGACAGTTAATCACTCACTCCTCCTTGATACTCTCTCAATGCAAATTAAAAAAAAAACTCTGAGGTACCACTTCTCACCTATCAGATTGGCTAATATGACAAAAAAAAAAGGGGGAAATGATAAACGTTAGAGAAGATGCAGGAAAATTGCGACACTAATGCATTGTTGGTGGAGTTATGAACTGATCCAAACATTCTGGAGACAGTTTGGAACCATGCCCAAAGAGCTATAAAACTGTGCATAGCCTTTGATCCAGCAGTACCACTATTAGGTCTGTATCCCAAAGAGATCTTTCCTGCCCCAATTTCTCTGATGACCTCCAATCTCACATCTCCAAATGCCTTTCAGATATCTTGAACTGGATGTCCAACAGACAACTTTAAATTAAATATATTCAAAACAGAACTTATAATCTTTCTCCTGTAAACTGTCCCCACTCCTAACTTTGCTGTTACTGTAGAAGGCAATACCAAAATCTCTGTCCCTCCTAGGAGTCATACTGGATTCCTCACTATTTCTCACCCTCCGCCCTCATTCTCCCCCGCCTCCCACATCCGAGCCATTGTAAAGGCCTGTTGATTTCATCTTTGTGATATTCATCTCAACCCCTTCATTTTTATACCTGAGGAAAATTAGGCTCAGAAGTTGCATGATGTTCTTTCTCCTGCTCCTTCCTGAAATTGAAATTCAACTTTTCTGACTCTCTAAGCCAACATATTCTTCTCAGTATCTTAGGATCTTTACTCTTCAATACTGATTAAAATCATTCCCTATCCTTAGAAGATGTTGTGAGAATATCTCAGGAAAGGGACCAGAGACAGGAAAAGAATTTACAGGACTTATCTACTGATTAGATATGGCTAGTGAAGGAGTAATAGGAGGAGTCAGAAAAGATTATGACATTGAATATCTTGCTCATCGAAAAAATGGTAATCCCAACAGGTATAGAGAATTTTGTTGGAGACATGAGGTTTTTTTTTTGGGGGGGGGGAGTATGGGTTCTGTTATATATACCATTTGCTACAATCAGTTTTGTGAATCTTTTCATATATTGCTAGATTACTCTCCAAAAATCTTATGCAAACAGTCTAATAAGGCACCCATTTCCCCACAGGCCCATCTACTTTGACTTTGATCATTTTTAACTAAAAGACAGAAGCTTGCAACTTAAACTTTTAATATGCCTTTCTCTAATTATTAGAATTTTCTCATTTTCTCAGGGAGTTATTAATGTATCTTCCCTTTGGACTACCCCCAACTCACCAGGCAGGCTTTCTAGAGGACAATTAGTCCAGGTTTAATATACCCTATGGATCTACACTCCTAAAACTAGAGCTTACAAATCCCAACCAATGTGTTTACTCTTCCGGAGTCATCCAGAGGATACAATTAGCTCCACTCAAAGTTATTTACCAGAATAGCATAGCAAGAGGATTTAAAATAGAACATTCCCCTCATAAGTTTAGAGCTCACCCTCCAAAGAGACACGCCACCAGTGCAGGATGTGGATAAGCACAGAGGTCACAGATCTTCACACACAAAGAGCCCATTTGAGGAGATGTGCCAGTAAGGCAAAATGGGCTTAGTTTAACCGGTGCCCTTGAGGAGTTTGGCT
>JAQQSZ010008620.1:0-12993 GCA_028646595.1 Phalanger gymnotis
ACACACACACACACACACACACACACACACACAAATGGGAACTCCAATGAGTGCAAGTTAAATATTTAAAAGTTAAACAGCATAGCTATGTTATCCCAACTTTCCTCACTATTCCATAGGGTAGCTTAATTTTTTGTTTGTATTCATTAAATTGATAGTTGACTTGAGTAGCTAAGGAAACATGGTTTTTAGTGAGGGAGGGATGGTTGCCATAAAAATAAAGTGATAGGAGAGTTAAGATTTTAACTGGGATATAGAAGGGCATAAAAATATTCAAGAGGCAGAAATGCGGCAAGGGAGGAAAGATATTTGAGGCAAAGAGTAAAGGATAAGTAAAAAAAATGCATGATGAAGTATTGGGTGTATTCATAGAGTGACAGACATTCCATCTTGGTTGAAGTGGCATGGAGCATAGATACAGAAGTGGTGTAGGATAATCTAGGAAGTTAAGAGGTTGCAGGAAATTTGTGCAGTATGTAAAATACCAGACAAAAGAGGTGAAATGGTATTTGTTCAATAATAAGGAGCTATTGAAGTGGCATGACTAGATTTGTGTTATTATAAGCTAGAAACAATGTGAAGGGTCATTTAGAAGGGAGAAATATGGGAACCAGGGATAGCAGTTTATGAGGCTTTTGAAGTATGTAGACAGGTAGTAACAGGAGCCTGTACTAGGCTACTAGAAGCAGGAATAGAAAGAAGATAATAGATTCAAGAAATATCTAGAAGTAGAATATTTGGTGCTTGATTGCAAGTAGGGGGTGAGAGGTAAAAGTTAAAGAAAAACCCATTATTTCAAGCATGGGTGATTGCATGAACAGTAGGGCTACTAACCATAATTCAGAGAAAACAGGATGAAATATTGTTTTCAGTGAGAAGGTTTGAAGTTCATCTTTGGCCATTTTGAGTTTTACAGGAGGTGGATTTGTCTAGTAGATGGGAGAAAGTAGCTCTATACTATATACTATGTGGGCAGAGAGAAAATAGATGAGATATTAGGGAAATATCATACATGGGTTATGAATGATTTGCAGTCATGAAGAATGGATTCATATAGCTGTTTTGCTCTGCAAAATGGAAATCAGCTAATAATTCCTTGACTTATTTTAATAGTAATTTCATCCTTCAAAGTATATAGAGACTAATTCTGTGCCTGATTTTCACAAAGGAAAAGAAGCTTTATGGGATAGAACTCTGAGAATACAGGAAGATTCTGATTAGTGTGAATAATACATCCTTTGAAGAGGTCCCATTATTAAATCCTCACTGCATATTTCCATTGGACTAGGACCAATTATCATATTTCACATAATTATAATATCGAATAATGCACATTTGAATACATGCTAGCACTTCCAAATTCATTATTCACACTAATTGAGACCTAGCTATATTGGAAGGAAATGATCACTCCATCTTAGACTTTGTAACAGAGAAATCAAGGTTGAGAATAGTCTAATCATAATCCAGCCTCTAAGGAGATTGGATTTCAAAGGGTCCAAATAAAAGATGGATAGGATGTGTAGTCGAAATTCTACAGAGAAAGCCTAAACTGCCCTGAATGAATGAATGAATGTATGGGCATTTATTATATGCTTACTATATGCAAAGCACTGTGCTAAGCCCTGAGGACAGAAACGGAAAAGTAAGACAACATATATGGAAAGTTTAAGATATAAGAAAGGCCCCTTGGTACTCAGGTTACAACAGGCAAAGTAGAGAATAATGCCTCTTCTTTGTGTTATTTACAGTCAGAAAATCATATCAGTTTCTGATGTAGAACCATTTGAAAGTGTCAAGGATTTTGGTAAGAAGAACTTTCTTTTCAGGGTCCTCAATAGATGTGTCTGTAGCATCCCTAAGAGCATATGTTAGGCTACATGTCTTTTTGTTTTGAAAATTTTAATATTTCATTCCAAATGTGAATTACTCAGCTCTTCTCAGGAAGACAATGATTCAAGACAAGTACAAATGGCTCACAAAGGAAAATGCTGTCCACATAAAGAACTTATGGAATTTGAATACAGATTGAAGCATATTTTTCATATACTTTATTCTTTTTCTTAGTTTTTTGCCTTTTAATCTGATCATTATTTCAAAATTATGGCTAATATGGAAATATGTTATACATGATAGAACATGTATAATCCACATCAAAGTGCCTACCAATTTCAGAAGAGTGGTGGGGTGGGGCAGGGAAGGAGAAAAATTTGGAACTCAAAATCTTGCAAAAATGATTACTAAAAATTGTCTTGACATGTAATTGGGGAAAAATAAAATAGTACATAAAGATAAAAAATAAAGTAGGTCACAGATACTTGAGAGAACAATTTCAGTAGAGAAATAGGTACAGGATCCTGATTTCAAGAAAAATGTTACATTAATGAGTGTTAAAGAAGTTAAAGTACTGAAATTAGGCTACTTTAATGAGAAGTTTTATGAGGCAGTAAAGTTTGGGGATGCTTTCCCCCCCAAATAATAACATAGATTAAGTCAAATGAACAAGTATTCACTTAACAGCTACTGTGTGTCAGTCATTATACTAATCACTGGGTATAAAAAGAAAGGTAAAGAAAACCCAACACCCTCCTCTTGAGGAATTCATCAAGTTTCATGAAGGAGTGAATCAACTGGAACAAAACTGTGTTGTTGTGATCATCATTATTGGCATCATTGTTGTTGTAATTCATACTGGAAGAGAACCAAAATGACACCACAATGATTAGGTGAATGTACAATATTTCCAGCTATGATTTATCAGACTAGTACCACCTCAAAAAGCTCTACCACTGGTTGGGAACAAACAGATCTCATGAACTTTTGGGAGTGAAGATGACTCTAATTTGTGCATCTCATCAATTCCACTTGGCTCATAGAAAATGATAGTTTTAGGAAAATACTTATCAATTTAAGAAAAATCCCCCTCCCTGTCCTCCTTGCTCTCATGTTCTCTCCCTCACCCTATCCTTGTTTTTTATGTAACCATTTACTAGTGTGATGCTAGCCAGTGCAGAAGCAGAATCATTATAATTATAATGGATTGATTCATTTGTTCTTCCTGTTAGGAGTGAAGTTTTCTTCAACGTTTTAATAGAATATGTAAATTGATTCCAAAACAATTTGAAAGGGCACTTGGTAAAGTGGAGGTGCCACTACTGACTTTAAAGGAAAGACCTGATCAAATTTGAGGAAGCTAAATGTATGGCCTTTGGCTCAGGCTTCTCTCAGACCTCTTGCTCTTAGAGGATATTGACTCTTTGTCCCAACAGGCTAGCTATGGCTGTCAACAAAGGAAAGCAGCTGCAAACATAGAGCTCATCAGAATTCTGTGTAACCAAAGGAAGCTGAAGAGTAGCTTTCCACTTTGAGCTTGATTTTCAAGCCTATGAGAGATCCCTCAAGTGATCTTTGTAAGTCAGCTGAGTTTTGATTAGTCAGATGTTTATCCTAAACCTGGAGGCAGCCAGGTGAATCAGTGGATAGAATGCTGAGCTTGGAGGAAGGAAGACCTAAATCCAAATCTGGCCTTAGATACTCACCATCTGTGTGACCCTGGGTAAGTCACTTAGCCTTAGTTTGTCTTAATCTGCTGGAGAAGCAAATGGCAAATCACCCAATTGTTGCCAAGAAAACTTGATAGGGGGTCAACAAACAGTCAGACATGACTGAACATCAATAATCCTAAAATTAAATTTCTCTTCTTGAAAAAAGGAGAATAATATTTAATATTCTTTATCTAGGAAGAGTGGTAACATGCTGCAGAAACCCTTGGAATAAAATACACACACACACGCACACTCTTCAGTAATATTCTGTTAGTTAAGAAATGTATTGTAAAAGTATAAGAATTAGCCTAAATTTATTTCCTTTCGTGAAATAGCAAGTTTCTAAAATGTTTCCCCTCATAGGACTGTTTACTTAGTGGGCTGGCTCAAAGTACAATAGAGACCAAATGCATAAGTTTCTATCCAGGCATCGTTCAATGAGTTTCTCTTTAATCCATGTGTACAGACTGCATCCTTCTTGTAGCTCCTACTGCGATCTCCAACTCCCACCCCACCCCCATTCGCTGCTTCTTTTGAGTTCTTACGAATTCATTCCATTGGTTTCAAAGGTGAGGAGAAAAGAGAGTTTATAGAGAGTTCATAGAAAAAAAGAAATGCGTGTCTTTCTGACTGCACGTTAGCAATATTATCTTCATATAAAACAATAGCTTATATTTACATAGCACTTCAGTTTTTATAAAGCACCTTCCTCACAACCCTGAAGATAGGACAAATATAAACATCCTCATTTATAGAAGAAGGACCTGAGGCTCTGAGAGGAGAAAGGAATTACACATGGTCCTAGAACTGGGAATTAAGCCAGATTCTCTTGATTCAAAGTTACTGCTTTTTTCCATTACATCACATGGCCAATAATAAAATAACAACTATTATTTATATGGCGCTTTAAGGTTTACAAGGCACCTTACCAAAACTGTTTTATATTGTCTTCCTAACAATCCTGGAAGATAGGAGCTATTGCTATCCTCATTTTATAGATGAGGAAAGTAAAGCTGGCAAAAATTAAATGATTTGCCTAGAGTCACACAGCTTGTAAATGTCTGAGGTCCGATTGGAACTCAGGTCTTCCTGACTCCAGATCCAGTATTCTATCAATTCTGCTAGCTGCCCATGTTTATTTCCACATGAAGGATAGTATATTATTTTATAATTTTGGCAATAATGTTTTTAAAAATAGCAAATGTAATTATGGAGCCCCTTTAGTGGAGGGAGTGATTCAGTTTGTTTTTGTATCCCTAGAACCTAGCAGAGTGCCTGGCACATAACAGAATCTTTAGTAAATCATTGTTAATTGACTGATAAATAACACTAGCAGCAGTGTTTTCTTCAATCATGACATATCTGTGATTTTGCCTGGTCATACAAGAGTGGGCTGATAGCATCTGACTCCCTACATCCAATCATACATCAAATCATACTTCAGTCCAACATATAGCTAGACCTATGCTCTCATTTCCCTTTTCCTCTGTCTCTAGTCTATATATTAAATATATACAATATAATTTGATAATCAGGATACTTAATGTAAAATTAATAGAGCATAATTATTGTTTTCATATATTCCTCCTGTCAACTCTCTGTAACAATATCAGGTAGTGGGCCCCACAAATGGTAGCATAAGGGGACAATAGGGTGAGGTGGATGAGGGAAATGCAGGAAAAGAAAGGATTTAAGTATCACAATGAACAATAATTCCAGAAGCTGATAATAGTGTTAGTCCTAGGGCCAGCTAGTTTCAGCAGAGATAGTAGGAGGGAGCACATCTTTATCTACCTTCTGTCCAATCCTATTGCCAGCTCCTTAACTCTTTCTCATATTTCTTCAGAGTGAAATTTATGCTTTCTCATGACTGATCAAATTGAACACTTTATTATTTTTTATTCAGAATGAAGAGACATAATCCTGAGTTGCATTTCAGCCCACTTATTGATATGTGGAATACAAGACAGACTCCAGAATACATCTTTGAAAGATAATTACATTAGTGGACAGCGAAATGTACTTTAGAAGATGACAGATTGTGCTGATGTCTTATACCTTAGGTCAATAGGAGATGAGAATGCTGTGAAAGCTATGTTCTTGACTTTTTGAAAAGAGGCTTTGCTATCATTCAGCATTAGCAATTCAGGATATTTTAAAACTCTTTTGATTGACCTTTTGCCTTTATCCTTGATATTGTTTTGGGAAATCAGAGACTGTAAAGTAAGAAATTGGAAGCATGCCTTGATCCTCAATTGTACCAAGAAATAAAAGGCTTCATTTCTCAAAAGCACAAAACATTTATTTTTGAATCTGCAGTTGTTCCGAGAGATGAAGTTTTTTTTTTCTTTTGAATTAATTCTTTTATAAAATTCATATTGATTGCCATTTAATCCAGATAGTATTCTGCCATATAAAAGTGAAAGAAGGCCAGACTAGATTTATGAAAATATTTTTTCAGCTCTCATTGCTCCCCCTGGTACAATTCTACGGTGAAGTCCTCAGAGTTAGCTTTATTATGAGATCTAAGAATTGTGGGTCACAAACCTTCAATTTTATTTCTTTCCTTAGTATTTTGTGAAAAATAAGACTCACATCTCTCACCTATGTAGCCAAACTAATTTACCCTCCACAAGGTCCTCATTTATGTGCTACAGTGGATAGAGCAGAAGACTTGGAGTCAAGAAGACCTAAATTCAAATTTGAAGTCAGATACTGATCTGGCTCCTGGACCCTTTACAATCATTTAATATAGGTCAGCCTCAGGTGCTTCATCTGTGAATTAGGTGAACAACTGCACTTACTTTCCAGGGTGGTTGAGAGGATAAAATGAGATATTATTCATAAAACACATAGCAAGTTTTAAAGCACTATATAAGAGTTAACTATTATTACTAAATGGTTCTATCATTTTGTTATTTTGTATAGCATGTATTGTCCCTAAGTTGGGTTGCTATGTCTTATCTTTATTCCACAACATATTTCTATTCCATGTACCCCATAATATTTAATGTAGTGCTATATTTTGAGTCTACTCAATAGATGTCACTAGTGGGGTGATTGATAGTGGTGGGCATTTTATTACCAATGTCAGTAATATTGTGATAATTATAACTTACGCTTGACACTCTTATTTATTCATATTAATTGAAGATGGGGAAAGTGTAGCTAATTTGAATTCAGATAGTCCCTAAATATAATTTTTGTTAATAGCATAAACCTTTTCCTGTCAATTTTAAGATAGTCAATAGCAAATGTTACTGCTTGGCTTTCAATTTCAAAGAGGAATTTCAATGGAATTATAAGTGATGTCTTGACTTGCACGTGAATTGGATTTAAGTGAAGTAGAATTGCACAAAGTCAGCCTCACTCTCTTCCTGAGTTAGTGAAATCCAGTGGCAAGACAAAAGTCAGGATGACTGGTGATGGCCTGGGATGCATTGGATGACTTTGGAGTCTTTGATGTTATGACCAAGCTCTAAGAGTTCCAAAGCACTTGCTTCAGCTGCTTTCATGGCTGTTGGAACAAATTGTTCTCATCCATCTATTCCTCTGGAAAACTCTTCACATGGTTGGGGTAGACATCCCCTTAACTCACCAACAGGTTTGAGGCTTATCAGCAACCCTCCTCCTGGTTTAGCCCTCTACCAAGATGGTTTACTGGGGCATGGCTACTGTACGTACTACAACTTCTTGGAGCCACAAATATGAATTGGATGAATCAGGTGAAGACCAAAGACAGATCAGCAGCCCTGAAAAGGGCTTGGCAACCCCTCACACAGAGGTGCCAGTTCTCCTGAATGTGCCCTAAACTTCAATAGCAAATAAGAAAGAGTTAACACTATGAAATGCATGTCTTTTCCCTTCCCTGGCCAACCATTTAGTGAGCATGTTATGACACTTTGGCACATCCCAAAGACTTCCTTGGCCTGTTACAGCATTCTAAGAGGAATGCATCATCACTCCTCTTTAGTAATATTTCATCTGAAGCTTGAAGATGATAATAAAGCCAGGAGAAAAGGGCAGTGGGGATGCGTTGGGAGAAATCTGGAATGAGAATTAAATGTACGAAATGCTTAATGATAGTTGGCAAAATCAAGGCTGTGCAAATCCACTCTAGCTACCCCACCCCATTCTGTTCTGATTGTCTTTCTCTAGGCATCTCTGAATCTTGGAGTAATTTAAATGGCCAGCTTTACAGGAAACAGGTGAAAAATGACAGGAATCATAGAAATGAATGGAAAATATTAGCGTTGTTCCTTCAGCCTCAAAAAGATTCAGCTGGAAGTGATAACTGTGTTGGGGAGTATCAGGAAGATGTACCACTGCTGGCAACTTGGGCAAGGAAGAAGTAGCTATAATTCAATGATTCCAACTAAATTTGAGTAAGGGCTAGGACTGTTGATTGAAACAGGTAAATCAAGAACTTTTGCACTCTTTTCTGTGTCCGTTGTTCAGGGATATGGGCTCAACTCAACTCAAAAAGTGATGGTAAATGCATATGTGTTCTGGTTATAACCTTAAGAACCATAACCCTTTCTTGAGAAAGAAAAAAGTTATCTGGCAGAGAGAGAGGCTGCTAAGTAGAGCAGTGAGCAATTCATGAGTCACATTAAGAGGGGGAAGATGGATTTTACCCTATTAATGTTAGGTACTTCCAGTATGGGGCAGCTGGATGGTATAGTAGCTACAGCCCTAGGCCTGGAATCATGAAGACTCATCTTCTTGAGCTCAAATCTAACTTCAGATACTTACTAGATGTGTCACCTTAGTCAAATCACTTAACCCTGTTTGCCTGTTTCCTCCTCTGTAAAATCAGCTGGAGAAGGAAATGGCAAACCACTTTAGAATTTTTGCCAAGAAAACCCCAGAGTCAGACACAACTAAAATGACTGAACAACAACCTACAGATAACAGAGAGAGGACACCAGAAGGAGATAGGTTGTGAAACTGCCAGAGAGCAGTAAGCAAATTGTTTCAGTATAAATCAATGAGCAGAATATGCCAGTAAAGTGACAAGGGTAACTGAAAGTCTACTTCACATGTATAGAAGAAAGTACAGTAGCCTTTAGGGGAATAGCTTACGGAAGACATCACTATGAAAAGGAATCTTGCTCCCAAAATCAGTCAGTATGAGACTTTAGTTTATGTTGATTTAATTTTTACAAAATATTCAATATTTGTTGACATTTTGAATCTGACTCAGGCCAAAATCATATATATATATAAGCCTTTTAATTTTATTTTTATATTTTATCAATTTTTTATATTACATTTACATATTACCGCAATATGAGGTCTCACAAAAAAGGGAAAAAAAGACAAATAAGCTAAATAATTAATACACTAAACTCATCTGAAAGTGGTTGAAATAGTTCACATCTGTAACATCCCTCTACCACTCCATTTTTATAAAAATGAAGAGAAATCCTTTTTTTTTCATTTCAGCTACTCCATTGGGGGAAAAATTCATATAAAAATGTTGATTCAAGCAAAACAAAGTCATTCAATGGATATAAAAGAAATTACATGCCTTGTTCTGCATCCTAACTCCATCACCTCCCTGTAGTACTTAGCATTTTTCCTCACTGATCCTCTGGAATTATGAATAGCCATTGTATTGATCATAGTTGGTAATCTTTCAAAGTTGTGTGTTGTTAGGGGTGTTGCTATTATATAAATAGTTCTGTTAGTTCTACTGATTTCATTCTTCATCATTTTATAAAAGTCCTCCAAATTGTTCATTTCTATAATTTTGATGTTATAGAGTAATCACACTTTTGGTTCTCACTTCACTCTGCATCAGTTCATATGAGTTTTTTCCATTTCTTTTCAAAATCATCTGTTTCCTCATTTCTAACAGCACAGTATTATTTCGTCATACACATACAACATATTCATTCCTCAACTGTTGGACTGTCTTTCAATTCCATTTTTTTCTTCCACCAAGGGAATTATTACAAACATCTTTCTATAAAGAGGAATTTTTCATATTTCTTTGATCACCTTTAGTTATAGGCGTAGCAATAGTATAGCTGGCTCAAAGACAATACCATTTAATAACATTTATGTGTAATTCCAAATTTCTTTCCAGAATGATTATACCCAACAGCAGGTCCACTAAGAATACATCAATATGCCTATTTTCATACGGGCATTCCAAAATTTATCAGTTTTTCTTTTTAAAATCTTCTATCATCTTTGCTGCTCTGAATGGGTGGTATAATTGTTTCATTTTTATAATAATTATTTTATAAATAATTTTGATTTAATTTTACCTTTTTTTGAAAAGTTTTTCTCTCTCCTGAGGTCATTTAAGCCACTAGTATGACATAGTACATAGAGAACTAACCTCAGAGGAAAACCTGGAAAATGTGGGTTAAAGTCCTATCTCTGACACATACTATCTGTGTAACCCTGGACAAATCACTTAAGTCCTTTGTGCCCTACAACTCTCTAAAACCATAAATTGTACATAAGACACTGACCTGCATCAGTAACTGAGGAAATTTCTTTACCTGAGATCTCTTTACCAATGAAATAACATGATAAAGTCCTATCTCTTCAGAAAAAAAATCATATCATTTCCCATAAAGCTATTATTTGGAACTAACATTTTCAGGAGACAAAGCTTAATAAGTCATATCCATATTAAAAAATAAGTAATCTGCAAGGTGTAAACTAGATTTTTATTCAGCAATAGAGTCTAAAAAAGAAAATTTTAACATTACTTTGCCATATAGTCTTGAGAGAGAGGAGTACCCAATGAAGAGATTTTTTTCCCCAGTTTTCTACTTAGGAGTTTAAGCTAAAAAATTTTCATAGCTCCATAAAGAAACTCAGAGCTTTCTTGCTGTGGACATCTTTAATGCAGGAATTGTGTGTAAACCTGTTCTCTCTCAAATCCACCTGTATGCTGGTTTAAGCAGGAACCAGATTTAATATTGCAAATCTATTACTCATGGTTTAAAAATAAATGTTGGGAGTTAAAAGAACTTTTTTCCTGTTTACTTTTCAGGGATGGTGAATATCTGTCTTTCCAGCACCTGAGTATTTTTCATTTATTTCTTGACTTCTATGACTAGTTGGGAAATGCATGAATGCCTTGGGAATGAATGGAGCCTTGCCAAGGTGACTCACATGGTAGATATAGAGCAGATACTTTGATTAAGTTTTCACATATATCCCAAAAATGTAACCTAGAAGCTGGCAAGAATTATAACAGAATGACCTCACTAAGCATTTTTATATGAAAAACACTAATCCATTTTAAAAAGTTAGAGCCAGGAAATTTTGGTAAGAGAAAAAAATGAAATATAATTTGTTAGCATTATATTGAAGGACAAATGCTAAAAGATTTTGCCATAATGACTTTCAAATTTGAACTGCTAGAACAATAATGTAGCTTTGGTCAAATGTAGTTCCCTATATTTAACTATATTCCCTAATACAGTTACACCTCAAAAAGATAAAATATTTGTGGAAGGGAAATTATTTTTTAGAAGAAAATTAACTCTGATGTAAGACTGTACTCAGTTTTTTTTTTACAAACCACATTGGCAAAATATTTATGACCCACATTTATCCCAATATAGCTATATTTCATAGAATACTTTCAAGTTTTTTAAATGTCTGGAAACCTTGTAAACTAGAATTGTGGTTGTTTATGGTAGAGTTTGATTCTTGGAAGAAATGAAACTTACTGTTATTATAAAGATGATAGAAATATTTTGTTTATTTTTTGTAGCCTCTGAATTATTTGGGATTATTAGAATAGCAATGAAACCACAGAAATGGAATGATGTGATGTCAATTGAATAGCAGCATCCTCAACAGCAGAATCATAAAATGAGACCTGAGAGGCACCTCAGAGGCAGTGAAATGGTATAGTGGAAACAGCACTGGGTCTTGAGTTAGGAAGATGACTTCAAATCTGATCTCAGATATTTACTAGCTATGTGACACCTTCAAGCCCCTTAACCTCAGTCTGCTTTCATTTCCTCAACAGTAAAAACTCTTATTCTCATGGGTTGTTGTGAGAGTCAAACATAACGGTGTTAGCAAAATGCTTAGCCCAATGTCTGGCATCCTATAGGCACTTAATAAATGCCCATTTCCTTCCTACATATCTCAGAGGCCATATCTTCTATCCCTCTTATTTTACAGCTAAGGACACTGAGGCATAGAACAATCAAGTGACTTGCCCAAAGTCACATAGTTAGTCAATGACATAGGCTTCAATTTCAAGCAAATAGAGATTATTTTATTCATTATATCTTTATCCCCACTATCTAACACTGCATCTGGTCCACAATAGGTGCTTAATTAATACCTATTGAGTGGTTGGTTGATAAAGCTCCCCACATTCTTCCTGTCTAGACTAAACTTGTTAACTTTTTCAGACTTCTCTGGTCTTAGAAGTCCTTTGTTTATTGTGGTAGATATAAGTGTCATAGGGTTTTGCATATGTTACTTTCTTTCTTATTCCATATATTATCATGTTTCATCAGTATCATTCATGAAGATTGTATGGAAGTATATATACAAGACTGACCTGTGATGAGAAGATGCAAATGGGTTGGGATATGCTCCAGCAGAAGGATACTGATACCCATGAATCCACAGACACAGTTATTTGTGGTTATATTCTACTTTCTTACTAACCTGTAAGCTGCACAAAGATCAGGCCTGTGTTTCATCTGAATATGCTTTCTTCTGCAGTGACTAACCTAATGTTCCACTCAGTAAATGCCTTTAAAAAATGTTCAATTTGGGAGAAAGGATTCTGGGAAGATGGTGGAGTAGGTTAGGAAATTCCAGACTCTCAAGGTTTTCCCACACAAAAGAGAGAAAATAGCATTTTAGGGCTAACAAAATCCTAGTAAAAATAAATAAGAATAGGGGCCTCACTGGGTCCTTCCTGGGACAATTTGAGAAGATCAAAAGAAAAATCCTAGGACCAGTTTTGATCCCTGTGAAGAGTAAACACCCACAGGATAGGGTCCCTTTTAACAATAAGCAGCAACCCCTGGGTTTAGTTGGTTTGAGAGGCTGCCTCCACCCCAGCCACAGGAACTTTTACCCCCAGGATAGTAAGGGGAGTTGGGCATCTGAGCCCGGGGAGGATTGGGGGAACCTCTGCTGACAAGGAACACCAGACCCAGCTGTGCTGTGATGAGTGAAGGGGTGAGAAGGAACCACCACAGGCCCAGTGAGTGTAGAAGCAGTGAGGCAGAGAGCCACTGGCTGTGGACACTTACAGGAGGTTGGAAGTTTGATTTTGTTTCCAGGTGAGAGGGGAAAAGTGAAGATCTGGGGCAAGAGGTGCCATCCTCCATACCCCAGGGTTAAAGTTGATTATAAAAATCAAACTATTACCACAAAAAATACACAGTCAAAGGAGAAAGGATCCAACCACAGAAAGCTATTATAGGAATAGACACAACTG
>JAQQSZ010008621.1:0-12993 GCA_028646595.1 Phalanger gymnotis
TCATACCCTTTGACCCAGCAATACCACTCCTAGGGTTGTATCCCAAAAAGATCACACAAGTGGGAAAAGGACCCATATGTACAAAAATATTTATAGCGGCTCTTTTTGTGGTAGCTAAGAATTGGAAATCAAAGGGATGCCCATCAATTGGGGAATGGCTGAACAAGCTGTGGTATATGAAGGTAATGGAATACTACTGTGCTATAAGAAATGGGGATGATACAGACTTCATAACAACCTGGAAGAACCTTCACGACATAATGCTAAGTGAGCGGAGCAGAGCCAGGAGAACATTATACACAACCACAGATATATTGATTCTGTGATGACTAACCCTGACAGACTTTGCACTTTCAGCAACATAATATTCAGAGAAAGCTTCAAAGGACTCATGATGGAGAGGGCAATATATATCCAGAGAAAGAACTATGAAGTCTGAATGCAAATTGAGGCACGCTTCACACTCACCTTTTTCCCCATTTTTTCTTCTCTCTTTTGTATTTGTTGTTGGGTTGTGGGTTTTTTTTTTTGGTTCTGTTTCTTCTTTCTCATGAGTCATTCCATTGGTCATGGTTCTTCTCCACAACTTGACTAGTGTGTAAATTAATTCAATGCCAAGTTATACCTGGAAGTTGTATGGGATTCCATGCCTTCTTGGGGAGGGGGGGGAGGGATGGAAGAAAATCTGGAACTCACAATTATGTAGAACTGTTTGTTGCAAATTAAAAATTAAAAAAAATTGAAAAAAAGAATCTTAGATATCTGTTTCATGTTTTACATACATAAAAAGTAAATGGTCTGTCCTTATTTGTATCCCTTGTAATCTCCCTTTGGTGTGTACCTTATGTTTGTCTTGGCTCTTGTATGTCAAATTTTCTATTAAGTTCAGTTTTTTTTTTAAACAAAATTTTCAAAATCTGACAGATGATCAAATTTCAGTTTTGCTTTTTGTTTTTTTCATTCAGGAATATGCTTAACTTTGCTGGTTAATATATTTTCAGCTGGAGTCCCAGTTTTTTTTGTTCTTTAATACATAGTGTTCCAAGATCTGCAGTCCTTTAATCTCTCTGCTGCTAAGTCTTGTGTGAGTTTAATTGTGGCATCATCATATTTAAATCACTTTATTCTTATTGCTTTTAATATTTTATCCTTAAACTTGGGCTTTCGGAATTTGACTATAATATTCCTATGAGTCTTCCTCATAGGATTTCTTTTAAGTGGTGATTGATGGATTTTTTCTATTTCTACTTTCCCCCCCTTGTTCTAATTAGCTTCAGGACAATCTTCATTTCTTGTATTCTGTCAAGATACTTTTTTTTTTAATCATGGCTTTCAATCAGTCCAATTACTTTTATGTTTTCCTCTTCTCAAACTATTCTCCAGATCTGTTGTTTTTCTTCTAAGATGTTTCACTTTCTCTTTTATTTTTTTCACTATTCATATTTTAATTATTTCTCAATGTCTTATAATTTTGCTGGCTTCACCTTGCCCAATTCTAATTTTCAAGGTGGTATTTTCTTCCTTAAGATTCTGGATCTCCTTTTCTAACTCGTCGACTTTCTTTCATACTCTGTTTTGCTTGTTTTCTTCTTATTTTTCTTCAGTTTTTCCTTATCTCTGTCACTTGATTTTTAAAGTCTTTTTTTAATATCTTCTATGAATTCTTTTTGGCAAGGTTTGACATTACTCTTTGAGGTAGAAGGGGGTTTCTTTATTTCAATATTCTCCTCTGTAGATGGATCCCTGTCTTCTCTGTTCCCATAATAGCTTTCTATGGTTGTATTGTTTCTCCTTTGCTTATGCATTTATTGTGGTAATAGCTTAATTTTGGTAATCACTACTAGCCCTGGGATATGATGGTAAGATCTTGCCCCAGATCATAAGTTCTCCCCTCTAGCATGGAACCAAAACCAAAGCTCCAACCTCCTCCTGTAACACACAGCCAGGGGCTTTCTGCCCCACTGATTCTGTATGCTCAAGACTTGTGGTCTTTCCTTCTCACCCCCACTGTTCTCTGAAGCACAACTGGGTCTGGTATTTCTTGTCAGCAGAGGTTCCCTTGACCTTCCCAGGCTCAGAAGCCCAATTCCCCTCACTATCCCACCAAATAATCCCAGGACTTACTTTTTGTTGTTCAAGTGGCTTGCTGCTTGTTATTAAAGAGGATCCCAGCCTGGAGGTGTTTACTCTTCACAGGGACCAAACCTCATGCTGGGAATTTTCTTCTGATCTTCTCAAAGTGTCTCAGGATGACTCCCTGTTATGACCCATTTCTTATTTATTTTTACCAGTACTTTGTTCACCCTAAGGTGCTATTTTATCTCTTTTGTGGGGCAAAAATTTGAGAGCTTGTAATTTTCTGACCTACTCTGCCATCTTCCCAGAATCCTCTCTTCCCAATTACATTTTAATCTAGTTAGGCAGCAGTTGAGTTTTGTAGCTGTGAGTTTGACACCTCTGCTTCATGACATCCAGCCAAACAGCACTACCTCAATGAAAATTACTATTAAAATTATGGGCCTTGTTTTAGGTAGAACCTTGAGGTCATTACAAGCACTGGACAGTTTCCCAAAGGCAATCCAACTTGATCTTCTCTTTTGAATAAATATGGTGTCCAATGCACAGTTGATCCTTAGTGTGCACTAAAGATATGTGGACTTGTTTGACTAGAACAACAGGCTGTCCATTCAACAGAAATCCAAGTTCCCCATCAGCAGACACTGCAATCTTGTTAAGGTATGATATGTGTGTATGCATAGATAACACATTTATGTTAATAACTACCTTACAATTGGAGTTATTTATTGATTTCTTGACTAAAATTTTAATTTCATACCCTCTCATTGTAATTGACCTAACAGTTCTGGCACCCTCAATGTAACAATAAAAGTGAAAAAAAAATCATAGAAATAAGAGGTACCCGAAGTGACATACGACACAATATGAGAGAAGGCACATATGGAACTATATTGACTAGGACATAAAGTCTAGGATACATCTGTACTGATCCACTCACAGTTTCTTAGACAGATTATTTGTTGTAGGATGCTTGGGGAAAAGAAAGAATAAGCTATACTGAGTGCCAGGGCAGGTTTTAGATGGAGTAAGGGCAAGCCAGGGCAGAGAGGCTGAAATGCATATTTCTAAACCATTGTTTTTTTTGTGTTTTCCGTTTGGGCTTCCTTTACTTACTTTTGCCTTTGGTCATCCTTGAGAGTAACATGAAGTTTGTAGTGAAATCAGGTATATATAGTAGTTTTACTTCCTTTATTAATGTTTTGTTCTCTTATTATTCAATATGCGGTCTAATTCACTATTGGACTTTCTGTTTTTCCCTTTTCCTATTTTTCTTTACCCTCTGTCTTCTTTGAACCAAAGCTTCCTTTAGCTTTTTGTCATTTTCAGGACTTCGGAATGTTTCCAGAGTGGAACAGTTTATTCTAAAACAAATAACATAAAATAATTATAAAGGTGTGTCCATGATTGAATTTTTTCTCACATTAATCCTGGCTCAAGAAAGTTAAGTGATATACACAAGGTCACACCAATTGTGTCTGAGTCTAAATCAGAAGTTAAATTGAAGTTACCTGACTGAAATTCTTATGCTTTTTTTCCATTACACTAATGGTGTTGACATTTATTTAGTTTTCTGGTTTACAAAATATTCTCATAGTACCCTTGGGAAGTAGGTTGTGTACAAATATGTTATTGAGCCAAGATGATAGAGGTAGCAACCCAGGCAAATTTCTCCCAACATACACCTGAACATTTTAAAAATGATGATTTAAATCAAATTTTGGAGTGGCAGAGCCAACAGAACACCTATTTTTTAGCCTAAGACAACTTTAGAGGTCAAGAACAGAGATCTATGACACCATGGAAGGGTCCAACCTGGAGTACATGTGGGTGGGAACACCAGCAGTAGGCTTTGGAAGTAGCTACTACAGTGGCAACAGCAGCTTTGGGAGCTCTCATCCTAGGGATGGTAATGGAATCAGACTACCTGTAAGAAAGAAATTACGGATTAACTTTTTCCAGCACTCAGAGCAGCCACCACTGACTGGCAACTCCACTGTCCATATGCATTTCTGTGTTGTAATTCTGGGGAAGAGAGGAGTAATGGTGGTCAGTCACCAGGGACCAAAGGCTCTGATAACAGTTCCAGGGCCAAGAAGAACACTCAAACTTGTGGCTTCAGGGGATCAGGGGCCCTTCCTGTGTAAAGACCTGAACACAGACTAAAAGAGTGGTCATCATACCTCTCCCAGATCATGAAAGCACTGAAAACTTGCAGACTCCCATAACTATCTCTGAAAACAAAAGCATGAAAAAAGCCAGAAGAAGGCTGAAGCTTGGTACAGTGCCTCCCTACCCAAAGGTGAGTATATCTTAACTTTAACAAGGTTCAAAATCAAGAAATAGGTTGGGAAAGTTAGCAAATAAACAAAAAATAACTTCATTGTAAAACGATACCACAGCAGCAGGGAAGACCAAGGCATAAACTTACAAGAAAACCACAATGTGAAAACAGCCTCAATCTAAGCCTGAAGAAGGAAAAAAAAAGTGAGTTAGATGCAAACCCAACAAGAATTCTTGGAATAGGTAGAGAAAGAGATAAAATGAAAGACTGGAAAAAGAAACGAGAGTGATGCAAAATTATGAAAAAAAAAATTGGTAAAAGAGTCAAAAGCTTGGTAAAAGAGGAAAAAAAATACTGAGTAAAATAACACCTTAAAAATTGAAAGAATTGGCTTATTGGTAAAAGACGGACAAACAGTCATTGAAGGAAAAGAAATAACTCCTTAAAAAGAAGAACAGGACAAATGGAGAAGGAGGTATAAAATTTCACTGAAGAAAAGAATTCCTTCCAAAGTAGAATTGACCAAGTGGTAAATGATTTAGAAAAGCAAAATGAATAAAGTAATTCCTTAAAAACTGGAATTGGGCAAGTGGCAGCTAATGACTCCATATGACATAAAGAAACAAAACAAAACTCAATACAATTTTAAAATGGAAGAAAATGTGAAATATCACAATGAAAAAACTGACCTGGAAAATAGATTATGGAGGGATAATTTAAAAATTATTGATGACCTGAAAGCCATGATCAAAAAAGAGCCTAAACATCATATTTCATTGTATTTCAAGAAATTAGCAAGAAAAAAAATACTCTGAGATCTTAGATCAAGAGGCTAAACTTGAAATTGAAAGAATCTACCTATTACCTCTTGAAAGATCCTGAAATGAAGACTCCAAGAAATATAATAGACATATTCTAGAGCTCCCAGGTCAAGGATAAAATAGTGCAAGAAACTATTCAAATATCACACAGCCACATTAAGGCAAAGGCAAGACTTAGTAGCTTCCATATTAAAGCATCAGAGGGCTTAGAAGATAATATTCTGTAAGCCAAAGGAGCTAGGTTTATATCCAAGAAAACCTATACAGGAAAAATTGAGTATAATTCTTCAGGGGAAAAATGGGTATTTTATGAAACAGTGGACTAGCAAGCATTCCTGATGAAAAGATCAGAGTTGAATAGCAAATTTGACCTTGAAAGATAAAACTCAAGAGAAACATAAGTAAACATAAAAGAGAAATCATCAGGTAATCAATAAGGTTCAAACTGTTTACATTCTCATATAAGAATACGATACATGTTAATTCCTAAGAATTATATAATTATTTGGTTAGTTAAAAGGACTCTACATTGACAGAGGACATGGATGGGACTTGATTACATTGAGATGATCTCAACAAAATGAAGAGTTGCGATAGAGGGATACACTAGAAAAAGTGGGAAGGAGAGGAGGAATGGGACAAATTGTCTCACATAAGAGAGTCATGCAAGGAACAACTTTTACAATGGAGGGGGAAATGGGAGTGGTGGTGGCAGGCAATAATTGAGCCTCATTCTCTGTCTCTGAGTAAGTCACTTAACTTTGTTGTACATGTTACAGTTGCAGGACAAGATTTCTAAGGCAAGCTCACTTAGGTTGATAGACACAATTTTTTTTTTTTATCATTTGTAAAAAAAGAAGTTTGTATTGTTTTCCACCAAAGTTACAAGTGGGAGAGAGTCATCCTGTCCTCCACCAGCACAGTATCTGTCCCAAACTGGTCAGTGCACTGCTTTATGGTGGCCAGGATGCTGAGGAGCTACTGGTCCATAGCATCCAGGTGGGAGTCCGAGAGCACGGGGTAGATGGGGTCATGAGCCATAGCTGATTTTAAGGCAGACTTCAGCACACCGTTCTTTAGGTAGTTTAGCCTGTTCCAGGTGGAGACTCGAATTATTCAACACTGGTAGAGAGGGGCGAGGATGCTTCTCTCATCCAGAGTAGGGTTTCCAAAGCTTTTGGCATTATCCTGTTAGGGTCCGTTTGCTCGCGAATGGAAAGAGACAAGGGACAACAAGGCTAGGCAATCACCCAGAGCTCTTTATTACTGGTATACCAGGGTCTCACCATAAAGATGAAGACCCTGTCTCCAGGTTTAAGGCAGTATTTATAGGGTACAGAAAACAAACAAAACAAACAAAAAAACGGCTTGCACGCACAACCCGACCCCAGGAAAGTTTCATAAACATGTTTTTCTTCTTGTTGTCTGTAGGTTCAGTACTAGGTCAGGGTGATATGTCCTCATAAACATCCTGTGCATTCTGCACGTATTTTCATCCATTTTCTTGTAGGAACTATTAACCCTTTCCTAGGTCCCTACAATCCAAGAGAATAAGCATGCTAGCACCCTCATCATCCTGAAAGCTCTCGTAATGATGACGGTCAGCGTTGCCGATCAAATAATCAAAGACAGCAGTGTCCACAATATCTAGGAGCCGGGGACCAGAGTGATAGGGAGATATCTTCTTCACAGCATCACAGTAGCTATCATCCTACTCCCACCTGGCAAGCTTCCCCTCCCTGTAAGTCCTGCCCCATGGGTGTTGGTGCTTCTGCAGAGGCCAGACATCTGGAAGCCACAGGGTAACAGAGCCCTCCATTACCTTAAAAGCAAGTGTTGTTACCAAGAGTTAGGAACGTGCTCAGTAGCTGCTCTGTAGCAACAGGTTTGATCTCGGTTGGAAGATTCACAAATCTCCCAACCACTAAAGGAGCTCGGTGGAAACCTAAGATTCTGTCCAAGTAAAAGGCTGCAACTTCTGCATTGTGCCTGTCATAACCAGCATATGGCTCCCCTTCGACCACATAGTCTCGGCTATACCGCTTAGGTTTGAAGACAACTTTTTGCCCCCTTTCAAGTATCAATAAGGCTTTAAGCTGAGTCCCCTTGTAACCCACATCAGCCTTAATAATCTTCTTGGTGGCCATGGCATGCATGATGGCCCCCAGCTCTGGGGTCTCTTCCGGGTACACTTCCCCGGGGGAACTACCCACTGAGCATCAATTTCCCAAGGAGACTGCAATGTATGCTCCAGGCGGGTATCCAGTTCCACCCGCAGGCTGGCCATCATTGGGTGAAAGGCCCGCTGGTCCTCACAATTGGCAGCTGAAGTGTCCAAGTTGTCAATAAGGAAAACTTTTGTAAAGATAAAGATGATGATGAGGATCACCAGTAGGACAGCTCGCTGTTTCAGCTTCATGGCGGCCGCCTTCCCTTCTCCCTCAGCCCTGGCTCTCTCTTTGGTCAGGGTGAGCATGTGGCAGCTAATGTGAGGAGTTCATGATTAACATTTGAACTAGTCCATCCCATCACTGAAGCATCTCCTAGGATTCCTGCCTGCCCCACCGGCCCTAGTCGCGCTCCATGGCCGCCTGCGCGGTGCGGCCTCACCTCCTCGGGTAGGGCCCACCCGCGCTCGCCGGCCGCCCGTGCCCGCGGCCACAGCCGCCACTCGAGCTCAGCCCCAGCCGGGCCATCCCCGGTCCCCGCGCCCACTGTCCCCACACCATCCCTCCCTCCCCCTCGATAGACACAGTTCTTAATCCAATAGAATATCAGATGTAGTAAAAGTTACATCCTAGAAACTCCCCATTCCACCCCTCACACACACACACGCACTTCAACTGTTGGCAACAGCAGCAAGCTACATTTATAAAGCCTGGAGAAACACACCAGTGAAATGATTTGCCTTGTCCAATTGGAATACAGGTCTTCTTTTGACACTAGGTCTTCTTTATTCTGTTCCTATATAACATCTGGCCGGATCTCAGTGTAATGCAGAGATCTACCATGGTCTTGTGGGCACGCAGGACCTGGTCTGATAAGTAATCCCTCTAAATAAAATCTATTTACTATTATGTTGGTGTGGACCATCTCTTTCTTCAGTATCCCTGTACCTTCTAATTATGGTAGGACCATCCCTATGGATATTCTGCCCCTTCACACCAGTTACAGTAGGAAAAATATGCTTTGATCATACGTGCAACCTCCATAACAATGGGATCATACACTTGGATCCAGTAGTCCAGGAGCAAAATTAATAGTTGTTTCAATGCATCAAACTAAAATGACTTCTTACTGAAGTACAGTTGAATTAGCATGTTCACTCTCTTGACCCTTACTAATTAATCACACCATGTGATAGTTTACAAACAATAATGCAGGTAATTTTAATAGCTATTAAGCATTTCCTAACCTCTCCTGAAATATTACAACAATTTTGAGTTTATATGTTTTGATAATAAAATTTATAATGAACAATATTACATTTATAGTTCAGATCAAATACAGAATTTGGGATTACTTTATGTATTTTTTCTAAATTAATTTTAGAGCTATATTTATTCAACATACATTGCATAATTTAGCATTTATTCAGGAAATATGTTGTTCTCTTTTTCTTCTTCTGTTCAAATTAGCCACTTTAAGTATAGGTTGAGCAATTTACTCAGTAAATTCCCCATTTAACAATAAACACTACCCAAATGTGACTACTCTTTTGGTTTCACAGAATTGCTATAGTCAATCCATGCAACCACATTTTGTGAATTACTTTTTGGTAGAAAAATTAAAATATTCATCCCACACTACTAATTCAGAATCTACCATGATTTCAAAAGTTTTTAGACCAGGGATCTTGTGTCTAAGAACCCATTTACAATTTGGTGAAGTTCTTGGACCAATTTCCAGAATTATTTTTTGTGACCTATATTCATAATTAAAGGAAATTATTGATTTTGTTAGAGATTAATGAAAATAAAGATGCAATTTTTCCCACCGAAGTTCATGAACCCTCAGAAATCTCTCTATGCACCACTTACAGGTGTGCGTCCCACAGGTTAAGTACCCCCAATCTAAAGTTTACCTTTGTTTTAAAGATAGCAAGAATTAATAGCGTAAGTTAGAGTGTGAAAACGTATTTAAATTACTGGGTTGAAACTTTTCAACTCTTTTCAAGCATTTCTCAGTGGCATTTACATATGACTAGTGTTCAAATTACAAGTCATTCTTTATGTAGCTGTGGGGTTTAATTTATGTATTGGTAATTCCATACTTTCTATAGTTTAGAGAGGGATCCTCCAACTTGTTTTGTTGTTTACATAATTGTATATAAAGATTCTGGCATTTCCATAGGTATGTTTTAAGGTAAATTGTACTTACTTCCTAAGTTCCTGGCAATTTTTTAAATAAATAAATAACTAAATGCTGCTGGATACTGCTGAGATTACTCCAGGGGAACAGGAAATGCCTACCTGGCCATTTCAATCCTGATCTATATACTAATGCTCTGAAATTATACACAGACTCTCACCTATGTATTTTATTAACTTCTTAAAAAGCACATTTTTATTGATACTGTGGAAGCCATAGTGGGGAGCCTGCTATATCCTGTTTAGGCCTGTTAGACCTCTGCAACACAGGGTCATTTGAGGATGGGTCTATGCACGGCAAAGGCCATGTTTAGGATAAGAAGACTTGGCAAAGAAAACCTGCATTCGTAGCTGATTATCCACATGGGAAAGAACTGAAATGTTTCAGTATGGTTATCTATATGGGAAAGAACAGAAATGTTTCAATTTAGTTTAGCTTATAGGAGACTGGCGTCTAGTTCCCAGGAACAAGGAAATAAAAATATTAACCCAATGCTCCATCGTACTCTTCTGAGAAGTTAGGACGACTCAGCAATTATTCTGTATAAAATACTGTCAGTAACTCCATTAAAGTCAGTCTATAGCCAGACTATATGACTCGCCTAGCCCATATTGTTGTCTTTTTGTGTTTCATTATTCCATCCACACTGTCTCACAGCTGTTCACAGCCGTTTTAAGTAGACTGGCACAGTAAATAAAGTGCTGGGCTTGTAGTTAGGAAGACATCTTCTGAGTTCAAACCTAGCCTCAGACACTTACTAGCTGTGTGAACATGGGCAAGACATTTAACCCTGTTTGCCTCAGTATCCTTATCTATAAAATGAAATGGAGAAGGAAATGGCAAAAGACACCAGTATCTTTGCCAAGAAAATTCCAAATAGGGGTCTTGAAGAGTTGGACGTGACTGAAAAACAATGGAACAACATTTTACATTGATGGCCACTTAAGCTTAAAAGCCCAAAAGGTAACACATGTCTCTTGTGCGTTCTTATAAGGCTATGTGAAAATTAATACATCAATGCATTTACTCTGTTCCGTAAAACAATAAATAATGTGTCTGACTGTGCTCAGGGAGTCTTTCTATACAGGAAGAACTCCTCATGAGGGGAATAAACTTAGTGCTTGATAAATGTTTGTGTTGCAGTCAGACTTAAACAATGCCTGGTCTTTTATATCACCTGTACTTTCCAGTGCATACCTCCCTGTCTCTCAGTGAGCCATCCTTTATAACAAGTAAAAGGAGGAAAAAAACAACATTTCAGCAAAACCTGAGCATCAAAAAAGTCTGACACTGGTTATGTTACATACATACTCACAATCCACCTCTGAAAATAAGGGAAGGAGTTTCTTACACAATTTCTTTGGGGCCAAACTAGGAAATTACAATTTCACAGAATTCAGGAATTTACAGAATTTGACAGAATTCAGCATCACTTAACAAGCATTTAATAAATGCCTACTATGTTCCATATACTGTGCTAGGAAAGACAATCCTGTCTCTCTAGAGGCTCACATTCCAGCAGGGAAAAACAACAAAGGAGTCAGTGGGGACTCACAGAAAGAACACTCTTAGTCTTAGAAACAGAAAACCTGAGCTACAGTCAGGTTTTCAGTTTCTGAAATCCGTGCTTACTGTCTGACCTTCAGTAAGTCACTTAACCTTCCAATCCTTGATCTTTTCATCTGTAAAATGGGATAACATTCATTTTACTTGTTGTAGGTCTCTCTTAAGCAAATTGCTTTCTTTTAATGTGATTATTACATCACCTTTAGCCACCTAGTATTACTCCAAATTTTTTGGATACTCTCATATATCATGTAAATTTCCTGGAACTCTCATGGTATGATCAAAATAAATCAATAAATAACCATTACATATTAGGAAATGTTGTGTGAACACTTCGTCACCACCATGAATATGTACAAACTTAACAGCTAATCTTACAGTTTAAAATCTTAAACTATCAAGAATGCTAACATTAGGTCACCACAATAAAATAATGGTAGAACAGTATAAAAATGCTGAGGCTGCCAAAGAGTGGACTGTGTTCCCTTAATATGACATTCACAATGTCATATAAATTGATCAAAGAAAAATCACCGCCCATTAAAATAAGTGGAAATAGAAGTACCAGAGCAAAAGCAAAGGAACAGAAGAATTAACTCAGAATACTGAATATAGGGAAATGTGTGTGAGTTTATCTAACTGAACAGTTATGAGAGAGAGAGAGAGAGAGAATATCTTAGAGACAGTTTTCTAATAGCGCCTTTCTTAATTTAACCACATTTCTCTTTTGCTATACTCAAAATGTTTCCAGTTTGGAGTCACCTTTACTCCAAAATAATTTTTAGTTAAAATTGTATGTTGATAGTTATATTTACTATCTTTTGCCAATTAAAGAGCCACCTGTTTTCAATATTAGATATGTGGAAGAACGTAATCTATGTGGGGTTAATTGACATCATTATTTAAAATTGGAAATGGAAAGGACCTTAGAGATGACCAAAATCAACTAATTTTAAAGCTGAGAAAATTGAGAAAGACTCATTTTGATTCTATATCTCTGTATGTTTCTTTATTTTAAAATGAGATGTGTGCCATGTGATTTGTAAGACCCTGTCCATCTTTAACATACTACTATGATTCTAAGTAAATGAAAACTTGTATATAAACGCTCAGCAACTCATACTGAATTACAGATAGGCGGTCCTGTTGTACTGTTATGGTGATGAGACAGAAAAAAGCTGATGCCAAGGATTTATTTTTAAAAGTGGGTTCCTGAGCATGCTATTGGGTAAGAAGGAATTCATATTTGTCTCTTATGCCATCTATGACTGCAACTTCTCTATTCTATGACATTTAGCAAAGTAGCAATTATATTCTGGCACAGCTAATTTCTTAAATTATCACATAAATATTTATTTGTACTTACATTTATACCTTTCATAGGTTGTTCATAGGAGAAAGAAAGTATACTAGGAGGCATTTTTGAAAGGTTATTAACAAGGGTTGGATTAAAGAAATTATGGTGGTTAAAACATTACTCTTCAGTAAACCGGAAAATTCAGACTAATCCTTTTCTTCTACTTTAAACTGAGATATTTCTATATATGGGTTTTCCTTTTTTTTTCCTGGAGGGGGGAGGAGGAGGAAGGAGATATTTAGGACTCCTTTTCAGCCACCTAGGAATCTTGGAAGAATTTTTAAAAAGCTAACTGCAATAAATACATTTAATTTTTTAAAAACTAATCCATCAGCCAGCAAAATTGCTTCTTTAGATTGTAGTGAAAACAGATTTTAGTACTTTAATACAATAGTAGGAGTAAGTTCCTTAATTTAGCATAATTGATTTGCTTTTTTTTTTAAATTTATTTTTAATATGTTTAGTTTTCAGCATTGATTTTCACATGCGTTTGAATTACAGATTTTCTCCCCATTTCC
>JAQQSZ010008622.1:0-12993 GCA_028646595.1 Phalanger gymnotis
TAAGATTTTATAAGTACTGTGTTAAAAATTGGTTATTTAATGTATTTATGTACGTACTGGAGTCTCATTCCCCTGGTGAGGAAATTAATAATGAGCCAATGTAAAGTATGAGAATTTGGATTCTGATGTGAATTTCTTAAACATGGCAATTGGCCAAGGTTTCGATTTTGAATTTGTAAAGATTATCAGGGTATAATTATTAGAAGTGGCAACTTAAAATTGTGCTAAGATAACCTTTGTAAGAGAATGGACAGAAAGCCAGTTCCTCCAAGAAGAATAAACTGTGGGGATGGCTGCAACAATTACCAAGGACCAGAAGACTTCATTGATGCTCCCTCACAGACAGCTGTATGGGAAAAGACTTGAATTTTAAAGGGATGATTGTATTGTTGTTTTTTTTTTTTGGGGGGGGGCCTCTGTATTTGTACTTGTAAAGGGGACTGCCCCTTTGATTTGTCAATGAGTCGGCTCAATCCTTCCCTTTGCCCTTCTCCATGCAAGATGCATGCCCAACCCCGCAACTCTCTCTCTCTCCCCCTTCAAAGTTATGTTTGGGGTAGTGCCCCCTCTCATTCCACGAGTAAGCGAATCCTTGACGGTAGATTTTACTAATCAGTCCCTTCTTAAGTTGTTGCAGGCCCTGACCGCTGTCCAGAGTGCTGTCAGAACCTTTTACCAGTCTCTCAGGGCCTCAGCGCCCGTCTTTCCCGCAAGCTCCCCCGTTCAGCCAGGCGACGGGTCCTGACCCTAAAGCTGCCCTGAAGACCGTCCCTGGAGCCCCAGTGGACAGGTCCATACCAAGTGATCTTGGCCAAATCCTCCACTGTCAAGGTTGCAGGCTGAAAGGCGTGGATCCACGGGTACCACATCAAACGAAGGCTTCTCTGGATCGCGCACCCCAGTGGAGCACGCACCCCAGAGGACAGTTGGGGAGAGTGGGGACCTGAAACTGAGATTTTCCAGACAAGACTCTTCTTTGTTTTCTGTTCCTTTGCCTCAACCCCTTTCCACCCCACCATGGCCGGGTCTAGCTCTTATGTTTCCTTAATTCGGTCCCAACGTATCTTACGGACAGCCTCTTCTGTATTTTGATCTTTGCTCCCTGCTAGGGACGGGGTGGAACAAGGATCGGGTGTGGCTTAATCAACTGCTTGACCAAGTATGTTCAGGAATGCTTCCAAGCGGTTAAGCTCTTTGCCTTACTATGTCCTATGCCCCTTTGGCTTCTGATGAGTCCCCTGTGTAGGGTGGTCGTGAAAAGGGGGAGTGAAATGCCCCTTGTTCTGAGGCATGCAGCACCCCCCCACCTTGTGCAGGGGTATGCACGCTGCCATGCAGCCCCCTGCTCAGGGGCATGCAGACCTCTTGCTCAAGGGCGTGCCATAACACTCCACTTACTGGAGCTCTGTGACCCCAGATTCAACTTAGCTACCTGCAACATATACTTGGTGTAAAGCCCCTAGTCTTGAGATCAGACCTAGCTACCAGCAACAAATACCCTGTGTGGCCCTGATGGTCAAGCCTAGACACGCTTACGATACTCTGCTCAGACATGCTCACAATACTCTGCTTTTGTAATGGCTTGCTTGCACCTGCTCAAGGCTCACTTATAAGAAGCCCTAGATTCTTGAGCTCAGGGCTGCTCCCCTCTATGGGACAGCCGGCTAATAAACAATGCTCAATACATATTCTGATTTGGCTTGGTCTGTGTTTCTCGGTCCGTCCATTTCAGCCTGAACAGTGATCTGAAAGTTGATGGCTTGGTCCCTGGAGGAGACAGACCTGGAAAGGAGGTTAAGCAAACTAGGACCAAATAGGCACAAAAGGAGTATGGAGAAAGGACAATTTTCCTGGTGTAAAAGAAAATTTCCCTGGTGGAAATTGAATTAAAGATGACTCTTTGGTACCTAGCTTTCCTAAGCACTTGTTTTGTGTGCCACACTACTTCAGGGTTCAGGAGAGTGTGGCACACTTGAAGAATTAGGTCAAGAGTATCTAAGAGCAAGGCTTGATATTTGGTGAGCCTGTGGCTAGCCAGCTACAGTTGGCTCTCTGCTTCTAGGATGCTCTGAACTTGGTGGGGAGTCAGAACGTCCAGGGGCTGGTCAGCTAGAAGTTTAGAAGTTTCCTCAATTAGAGTGGCTGTAACAACCATGGAGCCTAGTTGTTTTGAAAAATAGGCAGCAGGCCTTAGATGAAGTCTTAAGGACTAAATTAGAACTCCCAAAACCTGTCCTCTCCTTTCATCAACATGCAGAGTGTAAGGTTGTTCTAGATTAGGTAGATCTAATGCTAGAGTGGTGGTCAGTTTAGTTTTCAAAGTCTTAAAAGCTTTAGCCTGGTCAGGGCTCACTCTAAAAGGAGTGAGTCAGGGCCTTGAGTAGCAATTAATGGTTGCAGTCCCTTCCAAGTCTTGGGCTTAATTGGATATTGAAAGCCATGGGGGAACACTTCAGGATCTTGGAGGCAAGCTATGGCTGGGGTGGCAGAAGTAGTTTGCCCAGGAATTCCTTGATCTCAAACAACTGTCTCAACCCTCTCCCACACCTCTGAGGAAACATGGGGTTGTCTGGCAAACAGAGGGAAAAGGGAGCTGGGAGGTTCACCTAGAGAAAATTGGCTTCCCAATTTCACCATCAGGTCCCTTCACAACAAAGGGGTAGGGCCAGAGGAGAGCATAAGGCAGGGGTGTTCAAACAACAGATGCTCAAGTAGGCTGGGTAGGGGGTAAGTCTGGAGAATTTCCCCTTCGATGTCCATGACCTGACAGGTAGAGGGGCATGTAGGGCTAGAGAAATTGGTTAAAACAGAGAATGTAGTCGTGATAATGTGGGTAACCTTCCCTTCGGCCTCCATTTTCACCCAGGGCTTGGCAAGAGAGGTGGAAAAAGTGGGAGTGCTGCCAAACCCCAGGCTTCTCATCCTTCCAAGTCTTGGGAAGACTGGAGGACAGGGTACTGGGTGGTGGCTCCACTACTTTTCCAACCTCAGGGACAATCCTTCCTCCAATGTCCCTCCTAGTCACCTGTTAAGCATGGTCTTGGAGGGGTTGATCCTGGGGGGAGGGAAGGCATGCCTTAGAGGGGCACTCCTTGGACCAGTGTCCCTCCTTGTGGCATTGAAAGCAGGTTTCTCCACTGCCCAAATTGCCAGGCCCTGAAGGGGCACTCCTTTGGTCTTTTCCTGGCCATGGCAGCAGCCAAGAATTGAGCATGTTCTCTGTCTCTGGCTCTTTCCCTATGTTCTCTTTCCTCTACTTTGACTAAGTCTCTGTTGTTGAAGACTCCAAAGGCTGTCTCCAGTAGTTGGGTCTGAGGTGTTTGGGGTCCCATTGCCAATTTCTGCAGTTTCCTCCTAATATCTGGGGAAGAGTGATTAACAAAATACATGCTAAGCATTGCCATCCCTTCAGTAGAGTCAGGATCTAAATTTGTATATTTCTTAATGGCTTCTACTAGCCAGTCTTGGAAAAGGGCAGAGTTTTACTTTTTTCCCTGAGTAACTTTCCTAATTTTTTGAAAATTTATTTGCTTTTGAAATGCCGTTCCTAGACCTTCTAACCAGCAAATTACCATATGGCCTCTCTTTCCCCTATCCTCACTCTTCTGATAATCCCATCCTAGGTCACTAGTGGGAGTAGCAGCTGTTCCTGGGAGCTATTTCATGGGGTTATTGCTGGCCAAATGATCCCCAAATATTTGGCCTTGTTCCCAGATTCTCGTCTTCTCCTCAGTGGTACAACAGGAGCAGAAGAGGATATGCAAATCACTCCAAAAAAGCTCAAATTGTAGGGCCACGTCCCTAAAACCCTCGGTAAACATACTGGGGTCTTCCGGGTATTGTCCCAGTTTCTCTTTAACCTGAATGAGATCCAAAACTAAGAAAGGAGCATGCCCTCTTATTGTTCCCCTGGGCAAAGCGGGCACTTCCCTCAGGGGAAAAAGCTTTGAGGGAGCAGTGGGGACTGGAGCCTGGGGAGAAGATAAGAAGTCCCACTTCTTGTGATGGAGAGGCTGTAGAGTGCTGGCTTATCTGTATTAGACTGCCAGGCTGCAGGATCCAGCTGGCAAAGAAGATCAGCTGGTACTTCAGGGGAAAGGGTCAGAGGGGGAGATACCCCAGAGAGAGGGGCCAAGGGAGGAGGTACCACGATGGGGGCAGGACCTATGGTGGTAGATACCGCAGGGCCTGCAGTAGGGGCAGGGCCCAAGGCCAGAACCTGAGTAGCAGTCCCCTTGGGGGAAGAAGCAGCAGAGGGAGGAACCTCAACAAGACCTTTGGCTGGGACCTGAGCAGGGACCAACAAGGAGGAAGGGGCCATGGGAGGAGATGCAGGGTAGGAGACATGGATAGTAAAGGAGGCAGGAAAAGAGGGGGGTTGGGCTAAAGGAAAAGGAAACCAAGGGAAAAGGGGGGGGCCAAGGAAGGGGGAGCACAGGAAACAAAGAGGTTCAAGGGAGGTTGGGGAGCAGGAGGAAGGGCTGGGACCAAAGTCCTGGGGCCATAAGAAAGGGGACATCCAAAATGTCCTGTTGATCCCCATTGCCCCTTTGTGGGATGGCTGTAGCTATGAGCATCTTACAATCTTTTCTGAGAATGGGGTTCCGAGAACGCTCAACAAAAGGAATTTCTGTAAGAAATTTCTATCCATTTTCCTTCTCTGAGGCAGTATAACTCTAACTCTAAGAGAGTATTATATTGTAAAGTCCCAAAAATGAGCCATGTTTCATGGTCCTCTAGGTAATACTGAGGTCAAACAGTGCTGTAAAACAAACAAACAAACAAACAACCACTTTTTCTTTTTAAGTTCTTTAGAGAAACTTAATTTTTTTTTCCAATTTTGTAAAAGACAACCAAAAGGCAAATTTTGGGGTATTGAAAATGATTGACCCATTATAGGTACGGAAACTGGAAGGCCCTTCCTCCTTAAAGGAGAAACTGGGAGTAAGCATCAAAATAAAACCAAAAAAAAAAAAAAAGAAAGAAAAACACAAAAAGGTTTGTGAAGTTTTCCCAATTCCCCAGGGCAGAGAGAATTGAGAGAATTGGGCATGCTAGTGACAGGGCGTCTGTCCTTGTCCCCTATGCTTCTGAAGGTGTGCCCAGTCCATGGCCTCAAACACAACCACTGGACAGAGAACCTGAGAGCTGAGTTTGAGGCAGGCTTCTAGCTGTCTAACCTATTGGAACATGAGGTAGGGCCCAAAGCACCTCCAAAATGCTTGGAGAGTAAGAAGGGATTAGGAAGAGGGGGAAGTTTACATACCTTCCAATCTTGGCTGGAGAAGAACTTGAGATTAATAGTATTCCCAGTGTCAGGGAGCCAAAATCATAAGGTCAACCAAAACAATGAGGATAGGGAACCATAGGTTTTTAAGGGTGCTCAAGACCCCAAAATACCAACACAAGGAGTCCTGCTGAATGAATTCGACTCAAGTCTTCTCAAAGCCAAAGAAAAACAAAGATTTGCCATAATGAGTAGACTCTTAGGGAGCCTGAGCATTCGTGATGCTAATGCCAGCAGGCCAGAACAATCTGAGCAGAGCTAGATTGAATCTGAGCCCATTTAATTTTTAACATGTCTTTCCATGGCAGTTTTTTTAATGTAATTTTTATTGCATCAAGATCTCAAACGGATCCACTTAATATTTTTATCTTTCTGCATTTTGCTTGTGAAGTTTTTTAATGCCCCAATATATGGTCAATTTTTGTGTAAATGCCATGTACTGCTGAGAAAAAGCTATATTCCTTCCTACCCCCATTTATTTTTCTCCAGATGTCTATAAAATTTAACTATAAAATTCACCTCCTTAACTCCTTTCTCATTTATTTTGTGGTTAGATTTATCTAATTCTGAGAGGGAAAAATTGAGATTCCTCCACTGGTATAGTTTTACTATTTCCTCATATAACTCATTTAACTTCTCCTTTAAAAATGTAATTGCTATACCATATGGTACATATATGTATAGTTTGGATATTGTTCACTATCTGTGATACATTTTAGCAACATGTAGCTTCCTTCCTTATCTCTTTGAATTAGATCTATTTTTGCTTTTGCTTTGCCTGAGATCATGATTGCTACCTTTGCTTTTTAGTTGTTTTTTACTTCAGCTATAGCCTAATAGATTCTGCTCCAAACCCTTATCTTTACCCTGTGTGTCTCTCTGCATCAAATGTGTTTCTTGTAAACAGCATATTGTAGGATTCTGGTTTTTAATACACTCTGTTATCTGCTTCCATTTTATGAGTGAGTTCATTCCATTCACATTCACAGTTATGATTACTGTATGTCCCTTTATTCTATTTTTCCCCTGTTCTCTTTCTCTCCCTTCCCTCTCTCTTTCCTTCTCCCTCTCCCTCCTCCTTCCCCTTACCCTCTTCCCCTCCTTCTCCCCCTTCCTGTCTCCTCTCTCTCTCCCTCCCCCCTCTCTCTCTTTCTCTCCCTCTCCTTCCTTCACCCTGTCCCTCCTCACCAGTGTTTTGTTTCTGACCACTATCTCCCCCAATCTGCCCTCCTGCCTTTCAGTCTCCCTCACCTCTTCTCTCATACCCCTTTCCTGTTACTTCCCTATGGGATAAAATAGATTTCTATATTCAACTGCATGTTTATGTCATTCCTTCTTTGAGCCAATTCTGATAAGAGTAAGGTTCAAGTAATGCTCACCTTCCCCCATCTTTCCCTCCACTACAATAAGTTTTTTTTGTGCCTCTTTATGTGAGACATTTTGCCTCATTTCACCTCTCCCTTCCCTCTTCTCCCAGTGCAATACTCTTTCTCACCCACTATTTTTTATATTATCCCATCAAAGTTAACTTATTCCCACACCATCTGTCTATGTATACTCCTTCTAACTGCCCTAATAGTGATAAAGTTTTTAAGAGTTATAAGTATCATCTTCCTATGTAGCAGCCTTATGATTTCTTTTTCTTGTTTATCTTTTTATGCTACTCTTGAGGCTTGTATTTGGAAATCAATTTTTTTTTTCAGCTCTGGGTCTTCATGAGAAATGTTTGAATGTCCTCTACATCATTGAATAACCATTTTTTCCCCTAGAAAATTATGCTCAGTTTCACCATGTAGGTAATTCTTAGTTGTAATCATAGCTCCTTTGTCTTTGGGAATATCATATTCCAAATCCTCTGATCCTTTAATGCAGAAGCTGCTAAATCCTGGATTAGGTCCTTGCCAATCCTGTGATTCATTGAGCTCAGTCTTGGTAATACAGAAGGGGCAGCAAGCTAATAGAAATGTGTGTTAATTCAGGAAGGGGGAGATCAGTGTAGGAGTCACGAATATATATGTGTGTATATGTATTACGTATATGCATTATATATGCACAAGAATATGTGTATGTTATGCACATGTATATATCATGCACATATATATGTGAATATACATGCATATATACACATATGTGTTTATGTACAAATACATAGAATGCAGCATTAAGTGATGGGAAAAGCTTAAAATATAATAGAAGAGAAAATATGAAAGGAAGTTGAAAAGGATGGGGGTGAGAAGAGGGAGAAAGTAAGAACATAGTGTGGGGGAATGATGGAGAAGTCCAAAAAAAGGGAAACTGGTGGTAAATGGGGAGCAACCTATGTTGATTTTACTTTTGAAGAAACTGGGATCTAAAAAGCTTAGGTGAAATTCCCAAAGTCGGGCAGGTATTAAGTGTCTTAATTTGAATTTAAATGTGTCTTCCATATCCATTCATTGTATTGTAGATTTAGAGCTGGAAGGAAGTTCATCTATTCTAAGTCCCACCTTTCATCAGTGAGGACTAAGGCCCAGGCAGATTGTGATTCATGTAAGATCACAGGGGTATTAGATGAAATCACCAGGTCAAATCCTGTACTGTTTTCTTGGTACCACATCTATCTCTCCCTCAGAGTCTACCCTGTAATGTTCTGATAGGAAGTAAAACACAAAGTATGATGAAGGCGGTTACAAAAAGAGGAGGCAACTCAGAACTATGTACCTCTGTAGGGAGTAAACCATTTCTTGCAAGGCACTGTGCTGAACACTATAGAGGATACAAGGCCATAGGATATTTATTCTTATCTATAGAAATGACCTCTATCAACTTTTTGTAATCAAGGCCATCCTCTCTGATATCACGATGGATGCAGTTTTGGAGGAGGTAAATAAAATGAAGGCTTGATGTAAGGGAAAATCTAATAGTTATCACTGTCCACAAGTAGAATCGGAGGTCTTCCTCCACAAGTGGTGGGTTTCCCCTCAAAAGAGGCTTGCCACCAAAAAAAAAGAATGGCAATGTCCTGGCTATGTTATAGAGAGCATTCTTGATCAGCATTGGAATGGTGATTACTAAGGGGCCCTTTTCCACTCTGAGATCCCATGTGGCTGGTTTTCCCATGTGCAGTTCCTACAGGTTGGGCAGAAAAAAAGAAATTTAGAAGATATTTAGAAGAAATTACTTAAGTCTGGAAAAAAAGTTTCTTGGAAGCACAATTTTCACTAAATCTCTACATACTCTACATTCTAGCCAAACTGCTTTACTTTCTGTTCCTGTCTCCTATCCTGCCTCTATACCCATGCTGAATCTGATGCCTCAAATGCTCCTCCTCCTAACCTTTGCCTTATTCTTTTCAATGCTTACCTCAAAGGCCACTTCCTTCAAGTGCTTCCTGCTTCCCCAGTTCACAGAATCATAAGATCTTGGATTTAGAGCTTGAAAGGACCTTCAAGGATATCTGGATTGGCACCCTCATTTTAGTTATTCAGTCAGTCAACAAGCAGTCAACAAACATTTATTAAGCACCTTGTTTATGCCATGTGCTAAGTGCAAAGGATACAAATAAAAATGAAGATAGTCCCTACCCTCAAGGAGTTTACAATCTAATGGAGGAAGACAGTACAGGAAAGGAAGCTGAAAAGAGGGTGGAGGAGGAAAAAAAGTGAGGAAATACCTAGTAGGGGCACGATGGAGAACTCCAAAGTAGCTAGTGGCAAATAGGGAGAAGACTATGTTTATTTTACATTTATAATTAAATATCATAAGTAAATGAAATTTAGAATTAAGTGGCAGAGTCACAATTTGAACTTAGCTCCTCTGAATCCATTTTTGTTTGTGCTCTCTCAAAATTTGTTTTTGTTTTGTTCATTAGTCATGTTCAACTCTGTGACCCTTTTCGAGATTTTCTTAGCAAAAATATTGGAGTTGTGTGCCATTTCCTTTCTCCAGTTCATTTTGCAGATGAAGAAACTGAAGCAAACAGGGTTAAATGACTTGTCCAGTGTCACACAGCTAGTAAGTGTCTGGGGCTGGAATTGAACTTGAGTCTTCTTGACTCCACAACCAGTATTCCATACACTGAGCCAACTTCAAAATTACTATGTATATAATTATTTTGGATTTAGTTCCCTTTGAAAATTGTCAAGGATTTAGTATTGATCCTGGTGATTGATGCTAGGTGAATAGGCCAAAAATCTCCAAACTATCTTGACCCAGTGACTGAAGTAACTGGATTGCGTCAAAAAAAAAAAAAAAAAAATCAGTGTTTCCCATTCTAGGGAAAGGGAGCGAGTAAAGCCATATGAGAATAATAGATGTTTGTTGAGTTGAACTGAATTAAATAGAACTGATTTAATTCCCTGATTGAGGTCAGAGATCTGAATTGTCACACCCAGTTCCTAGTTGCCGATCTCCACATCTGGATGTAATTTCTGGTATTTGCTTTTCATTTTCCTTTCTATATCTCCTTTGTCTACCCACTTAGAATCAAAAGAGTATATTGTAGTGCTTATTCACAAATGACCTGAAAAATAGAAAAATTTCTGAATTGTTCAGAAGAGTAAAGTGAATAGAAGTTTGTTTAAAACAAATCTACCAGATTCCAGACTGCATGGCCCCTAATCATTCTAACCAAATACTTAAATTTTCCTAGGCATAATCTGATTCATGATTCTGTGAAACCTAGGAAACACTAGCCATTCTGTCCTCCTCCCCTTTTCACTAAAGATGAGAATGGTATTTCATCTTCAGAACACATCAGACAAAATTTACAATTCACTCATTGCAGGGCTCTCTGGCTAGAGCTTATTGGTTCCAGGTTCATCCCCAGCTAGTCATGAAACTTTCTGATGATTGGGTGATATGGATATAATGGGGCATATGCTCTCCCTCTACCCCCTTTAGAGGAATTTAATTTCATTACAGCACCTCCAACTAGAGGAACATAATTACATTTCTAATGTTCCCTGTTTTTTCCAAGGAAAACGTGTTTTTTCCACTGATATTATTTCATAATATTAAGCTAATTAACTTCCCCCTCTTGTTTGCAAGGGGAAAACCAAGGAAATACAAAAGCATTAAATAACTTGATGATGAAAATTCAACCTATCACACAACTTACCCTAAAATTCACAGAGCGAAAGAGAGAGAGAGAGAGAGAGAGAGAGAGAGAGAGAGAGAGAGAGAGAGAGAGAGAAATGACCTCCTTATTTACAGAGAAACACCAAGAAGGAAGAATCAAAAGGACAAAGTGATTGATTGTACTTGGAGGCAGAGGGAAGGAAGAGGTCAAAGATGACTCCAAAGTTTCTTTTGGCTGCATCTCTTTTGAGAGAAGGCTGGCTGCAAATGTCTTTCGATTATAGAATCAGAGAAGTTTAAGAAAACTTAGAGATCAACTAATCATTCATTTTACAGATGGGAAAACTAAGTTCATGAAAGTTTAAAAGACCAGATCAAGGATGAGAGCTGGTCTTACTCTTCTGAAAAGCTAAATAGAACACAGGCTAGAAAGGAAGACAAAGACTTGTTTTTGTGTGTGTTTGCTGTTTTTTCCTTTTCTCCTAGCAACTGCATAGCTTACAAAAATTAAAGGAAGTTATTTGGGCACCAGCGAGTCCACGTTTTGATTTATAAGATTCATAGAATTTTAGATCTGACAGGGAACTTAGAGATAATCCAGTCTTCATTTGACAGATAAAAATATTAATTGTTGACATTTATACAGTGCTTCAATGATTGCAGATGTTTTTATCTGCATTTTTATTTTTGATCCTCACACCAATCCTGTAAAATAGGCGGTGCAGCAGTTAGAGCATTGGACTTGGAATTGGAAGCTGTTCAGTTGTTTCAGTCATGTCTGACTTTCAATGAATCCATTTGGGCTTTTCTTTGCAAAGATACTGGAGTGGGTTGCCATTCTCTTCTCCAGATGATTTTGCAGATGAAGAAACTGAGGCAAACATGGTCAAGTACTTGGCCAGGGTCACATAGCTAGTAAGCATTTCAGGTCAGATTTGTAGGCTCGGTTCACCTGGGCAAGATAGTTAACCTCTATTTGTTTGTTTTATCATCTGTAAAATGGGGGTAGCAGCATGTAGCTCCCATAGGTGTTATGAGGATCAAATAAGATAACGTTTCTAATGTGCTAGCTATTCTATCTGTTTTATAGATGAGGAAACTTTAGTGAGGATAGGTTAAGGACTTGTCCAGGGCCACATAGTTAGTAGCATCATAGGCAAAATTTGGTCTCAGGTTTTCCTGTTTTCCAGCTCACTGCTTTTTCTACTATATAAATGAGATAACTAAATCACCAAGCTAACTAGAAAGGGATCAAGAAATAGCATCCCAGGGCAGCTAGGTGGCACAGTGAGTAGAGCACCGGCCCTGGAGTCAGGAGGGCCTGAGGTCAAATATGGCCTCAAATATTTGACACACTTACTAGCTGCGTGACCTTGGGCAAGTAACTCAACCCCAATTGCCCTGCCTTCCCCCCCTCCAAAAAAAAAGAAATAGCATCCCAATTTTCTGAATAGTAAAAAAGTCATTGTTCTACTCTGTCAAACTACTTCCAAATTTTATAGAGCAAACACATTGAAAACTTTGTTATGTGGTTATTTTGTTTTGTTTTCCTTTAGAAGCAGGGATGTAGCTTAGGGATGGAAAGGAGGAATAGTATTCCATTTATCTCTAGAGAAGAATTTAATTTGATTCCATCACCTCTAAAGAAAATGGTGGTTTTTAAAAAATATATTTCTCCTTCTTGCAGAAGAGCAAAGGAAGAGGAAGGATAGAAAGGAAACATTTTATTCTTTATAGCATGAGATGATTGGACTGGGATTTGTCAATCAGATCAGATCCTACATCACCCTCAGAAGTTATTCTTCATTAATATTTCATGTGCCCAGGGTTGATACATTTTTATGCCATTACTGGAAGGATAACCTATACAAGTCATATTTCCAAAATTCATATCATGTTGGGCTAAACAAGAAAAAAATCCATTCATCTAATTTCTGCATATCTCTTGTCCCTTTCACTGTGTGGCTGCCCACATCCCAGCCTACATTTTGCTTTTTACAGTTTTTCCATTTGGAAGTTAAAGTCAGCATCCTTACCAATCATAACACCTCCAGTATCTTCAGTTCTCCTACCATTACCCTGGCAACAAAGAGGACAGGACATAAATAGCCACTATGCCAAACATATTCACTGCCTTGTTATGCTTGTGGGAGTTAGTGTTGTCAGGGGAAGTTTATGAAAAAGTAAAGTAAATTTTGATTTACCAGTGAAATGCCTTTATAAAGAGTACATTCTAATCCTATTTTCTATGACATTCTAAGGTTCTTGAGGGCAAAGACCAAGTTCCATCCAAACTCTGGAACCTAGTATAAGACTTCACACAGAAAGTGTATAATAAATTTTGGTGGCATCTTATTTTGGTGAATTGCAGGGTGAATACTGGTCCACCAAACCTATAAATACAAATGACATACTTTTCTTTCTTTCTTTCTCTCTCTCTCTCTCTCTTTCTCTCTCTCTCTCTCTCTCTCTCTCTCTCTCTCTCTCTCTCTCTCTCTCTTTCTCTCTTTCTTCTCTCTCTCTCTCTCTCTCTCTTTTTCTGCAACTGTGCCCCAGGCTGGAAGTACAAAAAACTGCTTGAAGGCCCAGTAGACATGGGAATTTTGACCTGCTCCATTTCTAACATAGGCCAGTTCACCTCTCCTTAG
>JAQQSZ010008623.1:0-12993 GCA_028646595.1 Phalanger gymnotis
AAAATGGGAACCTAAAGTTTTGAACCTAGTTTCATAGGCATTAAATGCTACTGGTACAGAAAGCAACCAGAAGCTAAAGGAGAATGAAGGGAAATAAGTTTTTAAAAATTGTAGGTATTTTTTCTTGAGTTTAGAAAGAAAATTATGAATGTGTTTACAAGGCCATCAATTTGAACAAAATATCTTTTCATTTGAGAAGAATATACTTTTTGGCTTTATTAATGAATTAACATTCAATCACTGACGTTTTTTTTCTTTAGTATCTATTTTTTTCATCAGTTCACACAGTCCTGAAGGTAAAATCAAGGAAATGTATGAGGTTGCTCTTCTATTAGGCTCATAATTTTTTCATAATGTTTATAAAGAACAGTGGATCAGAATTTATAGTACTTAGTTTCTGCTACTTCTTGAGTGACTTGGGGCAAGTAAGTATCTGTACCTTGGTTTCACTTTCCTCATTTGAAAAAGGTGGAAACGTTCACTCTAAATACCCTATTTCTAGTTCTAAATGTATGAATATTTGAAGAAAACAAAACTGATGGACTCCTCAGATATGATATGACAAAATAAAAATTTCAGAATGATTTAACAATAAATTAATGGATATTTAAAGGAATAAACTTGTCCAAAACTAGAGCTCTTAACCCAGAAATATAAAAACACAATTAACATAGTAGGAAAAATTAAATATATATGATGGAGAATGCTTCCAACAAAGCAGAAGCTATGTGAAAGAGTAATATGTTTGTAAAGCAAAAATATTGTGGTAGAATAAAGTTTGGAAGAAGAGAAGCAGAGAATTATATAACTTTGAAGTACACCTGGATATGAGTGGATTAGGGCAAATATACCCTGACAGGTGGAAGGTAACAAAAAACAAAAGGGGAAAAATATCTCATTAATATTGTTGCTCTTTGATCCTCAACTTCAATTACAATTTTCCATGCAAGAGATATAATTTTGGACATATTTTTTTCAGTCATGATCATCTTCTACCCAAATAAACCTGTAAGTGTTCAAGAATAAGATAGTAAAAAGTTGTAGTTAAGATATTGATTTGTCCAGTTTATTCCTGATGGTTTTTTTGCTATTATGACATACTGTAACTAAGCAAATAGAAATGCAACAACCACTTCACACAAAAAGAATGCTAACACAATTGTCAACCTTTAAAAATTTATGCTGTGCATCCATGTTACAAGAATAAAAATAGAACAAGTCGAAAAGGAATTATTGACAAATATGACACATCTTAATTTTTAAGTTAAAAATACTTTTAAATAATTGAAAATTGGCACCTTGCCACCAACTAAGCCTGACTTCAAAAGCAACAGCTAGAGAAGCATCTTTTTTTAGTTTTTAATTATTGTACTGCATAAAACAATATTTTTCCCTTCATAAAGCCCTTATCTAGTGGAGAGTGAGATCAAAGTACAAGATCTGTGAAAAGAAATTATGGCCTAAGACTGTAAACATGTAGTTGAATAAAATGCCACAAGGAACCTTGAATTATGAAATTACATCCAACTTTCTCAATTGTAAGACTGTTAAGAAGCACATAAGTAATAAACATTGGATACAGATTCAGACATACTTTGTACAAATCTATTATTTTCTTCTCAAAAAGCCACATTAGAAGATGAAAGGGAAATAACACAAATAAGTTTAATTGACCCCTACTTGCCACCTCTCATAGAGGTGAAGGAGTAGAAAATATAAACAATTAAAATGCATACCAGCTTTCAAAATCTATAGTGTTTCCTGGATGACTTATTGCTCCTGAGTGGGGAGCTTTAATTGTGACCTGTATCTCTTATATTTCTCTTCATATTTCTGCATCCCACCCAGAGAAATTAGAGAAAAATTAATTGGTAACCAGTCATTCTCTCCTCATTGACAAAGGGCATGAATGTTTAAGACATTTTCCAATTCTAATCAATGCCTAAAAATTGAATCACTCACAAAAGTTCAGCAGAGAGAATGGGATAATATTTTTATGAATTAAAGAAGCTAATGCCCTCACCCCAAATAATAATCTTACAGACCTGGTCCTAATTATGAATGGAAAAAGGTGGACATTCAACCTGATAAGATAGAAAGAATGATGGATTTAGCTAGAAAATGAATTATGTTTTTGATCTGCTGATTTTGAGGTGCATTGGGACATTAATTCTGCCCAATTTCCCTCCCTCAGTCTTCAATCCTTTTCTGCCATTTCCTTTTCTACTACCCCTTTTCCCCCCTCAAAAAGCCTATTTCCCTCAAAATCTAAAAGGGCTTCATGATTCTCCCATTTCTTTCAGTTAAATCTTTTTTTGCCCCTTTCACAGTGAGACTCCCTACGTCATGAACCATCTAAAACTGATCTTTTCAGTTACCATTATTTCTTCCTAATTCTAATGAATTTTTTTCAGTTCCCACTATCCTCAACCTCATTACATTGTTTACACTTGTAACCATCCTTTCTTCTAGAAATTCTTAATCCTTATTTTACAAGTCACTCTGTACTCCTTAGTTTACTCCTTAGTTAACAAAGCACTCCTACTTCTTTGAAGGCTTGTTCTGTCTCTTTTCCTAGTTCATTCACTTCTTCCTTCCCATTTAATATGAACATCCTCCAAGGATGTCCCTGAGCTCTTTTTCTCTCTGCAGTCTCTTATCTTTGTGTTTATCACTTACCATCTCAATGCAGATGACCCCTCCAAAAAAACTATATCCAATCCTAATCTCTCTCCTAAACTCCAGTGTTATTTTAAGAACTGAGTGCTGGATATCACTTGGATAATCTGTAAGTATCATGTGATTAGACCAGCATTTGCATCCTGGGAGGCTATACCTGAAAGGAGCCAAAGCTAATGTCAGGGGCTGATTGACTCATGTTGCTGCTTCCTGGTAATTTAAGGCAATAAAAGTTCCAGTTACTAGTCTAGGCCTCTCAAATTTGGTAGTTATCTAAAACCACACAATTCACCATATATTGATGATTATTGGCCAGATATGTTGCCTGATGAATATAAGGAGGGATCCATCCAGAGAAGCTAAGTGCCTTTGAAAGGAATTTAGAGGTCATCTAGTCCAATATCCTACATTTATAGTCAAGGAAAATGAGGACCAAAGAGTCTAAGTGATTTGCTTAAAACCAAATAGGTCATAATAAATAGCAGGTGCAGTATTTAAATTCAAGCCCCACGATTCTATTACATTAAGCTGCTGTCATATTTGTGGATTGGACATGTCTTCACAGTGGAATGCCACATTCTTGACAGCAGATATTTTTATTTGTCTTTATATCTACAGTGACTAATATATTGACTTGAGCATAGTAGGTACTTAATTTTTATTTAATTGAAGTTAATTGAATTCAGTAATGATTCAATGGAATGTCAGCCTGGATGAAACATCCTAAAGGTCTTTCCTTAGCTCTAACCTGTTCAAATATTTCATAAGTGATTAATACAAATATTCAATGGCATACTAATCAATTTGTTGATGACAGGAACCTGGGAGGGATCACTAAGACATTTGATGTTGGAATCATGATCTTGACAGACTAGAATGATGAACAAAATGGAATAATAAAATTCAATAAGGAAAAATATAAATTCCTACATAGGTTAAAAAAAATCAATGGGAATAGTACATCACAGGGAAGATATGATCATGCAAAAATTCTTGTTGCAAAGTGAGTAAACATATAAAAGCTAGATTACAAATGCAAAGATATTTTGCAAAGATATTTATTTGCATTATTATTAAAGAAATGGCCAGCATCATGATTACAGGTCAAAACTACTTCAGTAAAAACTATGATTGAAGAAAGCTATAGAGTATTCACTGTTCCTGGGCTGCTTCACGTAGTCTCATTTCAGCAGGATTTGTGTTTGAGGGTGGGAGAAAGTGGAAATAATATCCAGGGTATGGAAGAAGGAAAAAGCACAAATCTGAGATGCTGGTTGACTAACTACATTAACTAATGTTGTGCTTTTAGACAGATTAGATAATTTGCAAAGGGAGTAAAAGTCTGGGAAAGGCATTATTGTATCATTAAATCATTTAAACTCTCAAATATTTTCACCAGGGATCTGGTATCCTAAAACACTGCTATGTAGTATTCTCAACTGAAGACTAAGTGTGTTACAAGAAAATCTTTAATAGACAAGTCTGGATGAAAGTTTGATATTTTACTTCTCCACAAGTTATATTTCAGAGACACTGTCATTGGCTTGGCAGCTAGGTGACACAGTGGATAGAGCACTGTGTCTAGAATGAGAAAAAATCATCTTCATGAGTTCAAATTCAGCTTCAGACACTCACTATCTGTGTGATCCTGGGCAAGTCATTTAACCCTCTTTATCTCAGTTCATCATCTGTAAAATGAGCTGGAAAAGGAAATGGCCAATGACTCTAGTATCTCCGCCAAGAAAACCCAAAATGTGGTCAGAGACAGTCAGACACAACTGAAAAATGACTTAAAAAATAACAATGATATCAGTTCTGAAAGTATACCCTAAAAATTCAGGCTCTAACAATTCTCATTTTTAAAGGCATGGCAGTGAGGTTCTAGGCTTGGTGAGAATGTAAAGTAATTGTAGGAGATTGTTTTACTAAGAGCATATAAGAGTTGCAGACCAAGCTAGTGCCACATGATCGAGTAGTTGAACTTTTACCTGAACGTTCTTCATATCACTGCCTGTTTTTAAAGTGCAGTAGAAACATATGTAATCTTTTCTTGACCTCCTATTTAAGATGCAGATTCTTACTTTTCTGGCCATTACGCTATGTATGTTTTTAATAAGAAGGAAATAAGAGGGGCTGTCCTTGAGAAATAAATAGGTCCATTGATGGAGAAGAGAGAGACTCCTTTGTAGTTTTAGCATCGTGAGACTGAATTATTGACCATTTAAAGGTGTAAATAAAGCCATGTTGGCACTGAAACTAGGTTGTTATACGTTGTTAGCTTATATTATGTTCTGCCTGGGGTGTAAGGTGTATTTAAAGAGGACTGGCACCTCTGACATGAGGGCTGCTGAGCCCTTTTGGGGCTGCTTTTCACCATCGGTGTCAACCTGTTCCACCCACCTCTCACCTGTGGCTCCAAGAAACTATAGCATGAGCATCAGCCACACTCCATTAAACCATTTGGCAAATGGGCTAAACTAGGTTGAAGGTAACCAAGGAGTTTCAAACCCATTGGTGACTTAGACAGGTGTCTACCACAAGCATGTGAAGACTTCCCCTGGTGGAATGCGTGCATGAAAACAATTTGTTCCAAGAAGGCAGCTGAAGCAGGCACGGTGGAGCACTTAAAGCTTGGTTAGACATTGAAGACATCAAGATCAGGCACTGCATCTTGAACCCTCAACAACTGTTTTGATTCCCTCCTGTTACTGGACTGTGATGACTCTAGAGGAGAGAATGAGGCCAACAACTTCATGCAACTCTGCTTCACTTAAATCCAATTTATGCAAGAATCAAAAGACAGACTTCATACCATTTTATCATTATTCCTATCTCAAAGTCCTGGGGTGACAAAAAAGTGATGAAACAGCAGGTGTGGATTCACTTGGAGCTGTAGGCACTATCCTGCACCCTGGTGGCCCAGGCCGTAGGGTTGTTTCTCACTGGAAGTAGCAGTGGGATTCAACAGCCCCCTGGGTGTCCGAGCAGCCTTTTAAGGATCACACTGCTCACCTCCTGGTGTGAGGAAGAGCTAGAAAACATGCCCTAAAAATTGTCTGCTTACCCAGCCCTGGCATGATTACCACAGAAGGCAGAGAATCCCACTTTGTGGTCAAAACACACAAAAAATGCACAAAAATGTCTGCATAGATGATTCCACCCACTATAAGCACATGGAATGTGTGCACACTTATAGGCAACACAAAATCCAGTAGACTGGAAAGATGACCAGCTCTTGTTGCAAGAGAACTCAGCAGATATTGCATCTAAATAGCAGCCCTGAGTGAAACAAGGCTAGAAAATGAAGGCCAGCCTACTGAAGGGAGCTGTATACATTTTTTTTTCTGGAGTGGCCACAGTGAAGGGGAGAGCTGTGAAGCTGGCATAGGTTTTGCAATCAAAACTAATCTAGTCAACAAGCTTGTATGTCTGCCAAAAGGAGTGAATGACAGGCTCACTACAATGCAATTGCCACTTGCAGGAAAACATCATGCCACTATCATCAGTGCCTTTGTTCCCACCATGACAAACTCTTGAAGTCAAAGAAAAATTTATAAAAACCTGGAGATGCTTATCATCAATGTGTCAAAAGAAGACAAGCTGATAATTCTGGGTGACTTCAATGTTAGAATAGGCTCAGATTACCAGATTTGGCAGGGAATCCTAGGGAGGAATGGAGTTGGAAACAGCAACAGCAATGGTCTGAAGACTTGTGCATCTCATGTCTTTCGCGTCACCAATGCTGTCTTCTCTTTACCTAAATGCAATAAAACTTCATGTATGTACCCTTGCAGGAAACATTGGCATTTAACAGACTATGTGATCATAAGAAGAAGAGACAGACAGGATGTGAGAATGATGAGGGCAATGTGTGGTTCAGTGTGCTGAACTGATCATAGACTTATCTTCTCCAATCTAAATATTCACATTCAAGAAAAGGGGCATCCGCAAGGTAAAAAGACTACCATAAGAATAATGTCAACAAATTAGAATTCTTCTCTGAGTGGGAACATTTTGTTGCTAACTTGGAGAGAAACTTGAGCCAACACACAGTGGGCAACAGTGGAGTAGAAAAGCAGTGAGCACCTTTCAGAGATTTGGGGTATAGCACTACATTTGCTCATCTGGGTAAGAACACTTGCAAAACCAAGACTAGTTTGAGAAAAATGATAGGGAAATTGAGAAGCTGCTAAATGCAAAAGGAGAACTCCACAGGTTTTACCAGCAGGGTAGTTCATCCATCTCTAAGAAGGAAGCATTACATGCCATCAAAAAGTAAAGTAGAAGCAAAGTATTTTTGTGATGCCCTGAAGGCTATTTATGGAACAAAGTCCTATGGCACATCTCAACTACTCAGTGCTGATGGAGCCACATTGATTAGTGATAAGGACATGATCCAAGGTAGATGGGCTGAACACTTCCATAGTGTTCTCAAGAGATCATCATCAATCAATGCTGAGGTCATTGACCATTTAGCTCAGGTTGAAGTCAATCCCTCCCTAGCTAAAGTTTCAACTGAAGAAGAGATTTAGAATTCCATTAGTTTCCTCTCCTGTGGCAAAGCACTTGGTGCTGATTCTATTCCAGCTGAGATTTACAAGGCTGAGGGTCCATTGCTTATACAAGAGCTGACTGAAATTTTTCAGGTTATATGGCAAGAGGGGGTTATCCCACAGGAGTTCTAGGATGCCTCTTATTTAAGTGTATATTATTCGAGCTTTAATTATTAGCCTTTTGGTCATTATTTTTTATTGATTAATATATTAATCCATTATAGTCTTTAAAGAATGTATTTCATATTTATGCTTCTTTGCATTTATTTGTATGTTTTCAGGCCACAATGCATAGAATATTCTCAATGATTCTAAAAACTAGTAGTCATTGAGGCAATCAGGGGGCAGAGCAGAGAAAGTGTGCCAGATTTTTTCGGGAACATCTGATTTCAATTCCTGCTTTAGACATTTGTTAGCATGTGACCCTGGGCAAGTCACTGAACGACTCCTTGCCCCAGTTTCCTCATCTGCAAAATAGAGATAATAATAGCACCTACCTCACAAGGTAGCTGTGAGGAGAAAATAAGATCATATTTATCAAAGTGCTTAGCAAACCTTAAAGTGATCTAGAAATGCTAGTTATTATCAAGTGGTAAACACTGGCATATTATTTACATTTTAATTGCAGCATTTGCTATTATTTGCTAATATTCTGCTCAGATCCTTAGCTTCTTTCTTGTTTACATTTCAATGAAATTTATCTAAGTCTAAGAAGTTTAAAATGTCCAAAAAATATTGAGTTTTTGGGTCTACCTGGAAGTCTGTTATATTTTCCTTTGTTTTTATATCCCATGCCTTTTAAGGCTTGTATGTTTAATATTGTTATTGTTTTATTAATCATTTGCTATTTAAGTGTTAAAAAATTTCTTTATTTGTTTCTTTAAATGTATCAATCCTTACTGTTGCCTTATCTGTAATCATGCCATTCCTGTGTTGTTGTTTTTTTTTATTCACCTTAGGTATAATACGTTCAGCTACATCTCTCCATTTAGCTGTAGTTCAATCTTTATATCTTAACGGAGATTCTTGTAAAAGGAAAATTGTTGATTTCCCTTTTTTATCCATTGTGCCACTCTCCTCTATTTCATTGATCAGTTTATCCCATTGACATTTCATGTTACGACTAATTGTTATTATATTTTCTTCTTATCAGATCCTGTTAAAATATCTTTCCTCATACTCTGGCTTTAGAAGGAAAAATTAAGAAAAAAATGAAAGCATTAAGTATCTTTAGTTTATATTGATTAAAATAATATCATCCTAGTATTCTCCTATCCGTTCTCTCAACCCAGACCCTAAATCACTGAGTACTAAGTTTTTTTTCTCCTTTTTTTCTTTATGATCAATCTTTTACACATATAGTCTGTTTTGCTTCTGTGATCATGCTCTCCCTTTGAAGAACTCCTCCATTAAAGGCATCATCCCAAGTTAGGCTCTCATTTGCTTTCTACATTACAATATATTGGAGTGTTGCATCATGAGATGTCCACATTTACTGCAGTAATAGTAAGAACTATGGGAAGTAGCTGATCAGCAATATGTAGTTCTAAGCCACATTGACAACCATACAACCTTGTCCATAATCAGAGGAAAGATCTCATGCCTTTGATGCAGTGATCACCTTATCCAAGATAAATATAATTCACCATTCCAATTCACTATTCCAAGAAAGGGAATGGGAGAAAGATATCTTCAAAGCAGTAATGTTACCAATATTTTTTATTAGAGAAGTAGTCTGCATCAAGACTACCGGTAATGAATGACAGGTTTGCTTAGCACTCAGGCTGAGTGAGCAGTAAGGTAGACTGCAATTGAAAATCTTTACTTTGTTCCATTACAGAAGCAAAAACTAGTCACAGTCACTAAAATAGTTAAAGAAGAAATCCTTCTGCCTCAAATTAAGATTGCCTAGAATTAACTAGGCTGGCTTACTTTTGTCATTTTGTTTTATTTGTCTTGGGTGCCTTGTCTTACGTGCCTTGGAATTTTTACTCATAACAAATATTTTTAAGGAGAAATTTGGATAATGCAGACTTACCACCCGTAATTGAATAATTTTAACCTGTTATTAAAACAGAGAAAATATGATTGTAAGAAAAAATAAATATGATGCAAAACTGGCAATGTATTCATTTATATGTACATGAATTCTATTTCATGGATTTTTAATTTTTTTGCTAGTGTGTGCTATGTGGACATCTTCTTTTTGATTTCTAACTTATAAATTTCACCAAAAAATTATAGGATTAAATCATGTTATTATGAGGGATTATATCATAAACAAAGCAGACAACTACTGTGAAGACTACTGTAACATTGAATGAAACACCATCCATAACAGTCCTGATGTATTATAATATTTCATATTCCTTTATAATATTCCTTTATTCACATAATATTCATTATATTCCTTTATAATAATTCATTATAATAATTCATGTTCCTTTATGCTTGAACATTAGTAAAATATTTTACTCAGAACAAACCTGTGAGGCAAGTGGTATATGTATTTTTGCCCCCATTTAAAAAAAAAGAAACTGAGGTTCTAAGAGAGGTTAAGTGATTTGTCCACTTGCTAACAGCAATTGTCTGGGGGAAGATTTTTTTTTAATTTATTTTTAATGTTTGGTTTTCAGCATTGATTTTCACAGGCGTTTGAATTACAAATTTTCTCCCCATCTCCTCCCCCCCCCACTCCAAGATGGTGTACACTCTGGTTGCTCTGTTCCCCAGTCTGCCCTCCCCTCCATCACCCCATTCCCCTCCCATCCCCCTTTCCCTTCTTTTCTTGTAGGGCAAGATAAATCTCTATGCCCCATTGCCTGTGCATCTTATTTTCTAGTTGCATGAAAAAAAAAAACTTTTTTTACTTTTGAACATCTATTTTTTTTAAAACCTTGAGTTCCAAATTCTTTCCCTGGGGGAAGATTTTAACCCTGGCCTCCAGACTCTGAGTCAAAATTTTTCCTCTTTTCCATGTTGTACCTCCTAAGGAAATACTATCTTTGGGGAGTGAGGACAAAGTCCAGGCAACATTCAGGGTTCTGACAAAGGTTAAGGAAAGTATGTCAGCTGGGGTTTTAGAGGAGAAATTTCATTTGTCACAATTAGGTTTCTGTATCATTTCCTTAGTACGCTAACTGAAATGAAAGCAAATAGATGAAAAGTGTATACATTTTATTGCCTTTCCATAGGTATCTGGTTTCTTACAGCAGAGCTAAGATCTTTCCTAGAGCAACTGAGATAAAGTAAATTTGTTTTGTTTGCCTCCCCAAAGTAGAATAAGGGAAAATGGATAAAAGTTTCAACAAGGGGTATTTTGTGTCATTATAAAGATAACTTGCTAACAATTAACAGCTATCAAAAAGTTGAATGGGACATTTTGGAGAAGTAGTGAACACTTGTTTTCTGCAAACCTTCAAGTAGAGGTGAGATTATAATTCACCAGGACTGTTATGGATGTTGTTTCATTCAGTGTTACAGTAGTCTTCACAGTAATTGTCTGCTTTGTTTATGATATAATCCCTCATAATAACATGATTTAATCCTATAAATTGTTGGTGAAATTTATAAGTTAAAAATCAAAAAGAAGATATCTGCATAGCACACACTGGCAAAAAAATTAAAAATCCATGAAATGGAATTCATGTACATATAAATGAATACATTGCCAGTTTTGCATCATATTTATTTTTCCTACAATCACATTTTCTCTGTTTTAATAACAGGTTAAAATTATTCAATTACAGGTGGTAAGTCTGCATTATCCAAATTTCTCCTTAAAAATATTTGTTATGAGTAAAAATTCCAAGGCACATAAGACAAGGCACCCAAGACAAATAAAACAAGAACAGAACCTACAAATTAAAAATGGATTTTTTTAAATTTACTGTTTTTCAACTTTTAGTAAAATCAAATGTAGAGAGTATACATACACACACGCACAACATATAGTTATATGAAAAATAAAGTGACATGGAACAAAATTAAATAAATATAATACAACTAAAACAACAAAATAATGTATAATTAATATATTATAACAACTTTTTCTTGGTGTCAGTGACTTTGGGAATTTGCTTAATAATTCATCTCATTTAAAAAAATATGAATGGTAATGATTCAAAAGCATTCTGTATACAGTCTTGTTCAAGGCATTTTTTTATTCTTCCTTCAGGCACCCATTTTTTGTTCTCCTAAGGTGAGGCTGTGGTATTTGTATTTTATTTACTCTAGAAGTGAAATGAAGACACAGAAAAAGAATATAAAATTAAATTCCTCATGTTACTGTTAAAAGTATGGTATTAGTTATTTTTTCAAATGTTTATGATCCTTGAAAAATTGGTTTTGAACTATAATTGACTTCATAGTGGCAACCCAGCATATAACCATACCTCATGAGTGAAGGGTGATGATAATACCTTTGTATGCCTGACACATTCATCCCTAGGTTAACTTAGTAGGTTAATTCTTCCCTAAGTGCACATTTTTATACTTCTTTTAATTGACCATTGGAAAGCATTTCATCAGGAAGGCCTACTGCGGATACCCAAAGACAACAAAGAGGAGAAGTTAAGGATTTCTGCAGCACTAAGACAAGGGTAACGAGGTTTATTAAGCACCAACAAAAGAGATGAGCTTTGCAGGAGGTATTATGAATTGCAAGCTTTTTCCCAAATACTCAGCAGCCTTCTTTCCCAATTGCTTCCATTCATTTCAAAGCAATTTTTCTGTGCCCAGAAAGGTTTCCAAAGGGAACAACAGTAACATCCCTGTAAGGTAACAATCTTTATTTCCTCAATAATAACAAAAACAATTCTCATATCATCTAATACACTTGTATGAATATATCTATATATAGACATATAAATACAATAGTTGACTATTTAACATGACTTGATTTTTTTCTTTTCTATGTTGACTGTTGACATAATTATATTCATTGTTTATATTATTCTTTTGATTCTGATTTCTTCAATATGTATTTCCTCATATAAATTTTTCCATTATTCCATATGGAACAGAAATTTTTAATTTCATTCTTATCTTCTAGTTTGTGCAAGTATTTCTTAATCATTGGGCATGTGCTTTGTTTCTGGCTTTTTATTTTCATGAATAATTCTGCTAAAATGTTTTTGTATATATGAATATTTTCTTGTTTTAAATATTGTCTTTCAGATATATTTCATATGCTAGGAATACTAGGGCAGAAGGTATTAAAATTTAGTAATTTTGTTTTGTAATTCTAAACTTTCTCACAATGGTTGGGCTAAGTCATTACTTCACCTTCAGTGAAAAGGTATATGTTTTCCTATAGTCTTTTTAGCATAATTTCCCCAATTTTCAGCATCTTTGCCAGATAGATGAGAGCAAAGATGTATTGGAGGACTGCATTAATTTTTGTTTCTTGGGTTATTAGTGATTTTTAATATGCTTTCACATGATTGTTTAAAGTCTATTTTTCTTTTCAAAGTATTTTATTAATAAATGTTAAAGGGGGCAGAGCCAAGATGGCGGCTGGAAAGCAGGGACTTGCTTAAGGTCTACCCCAGGGCCCTCCAAACACTTATAAAAATGGCTATGAACAAATTCTAGAGCTGCAGAATCCATGAAGTAGCAGAAGGAAGCAGGGCTCCAGCCCAGGACAGTCTGGATGGCTGCTGGGTAGAGTCTATCACAAGGAGCTGGGAGTGGAGGCAAGCATAGCCTAGTGTGGGGTGTGCCAGGACCAACCAGACTGGGAGCCAGGCAGAACAGGCCA